>JASANB010001894.1:0-67785 GCA_030248155.1 Sabatieria punctata
GGAAGTGCGCCATGGAGACTGTGCTAAGGAAGCGCAACGCAACGGCGTTCGTCCATGAGGGCTACACTACAATGTATGTCTATGTAGTGGACAAACGAAACCCTGACGATGTACAGTCATGTCTCGTTAATCCGGACAAGTTAGGACCGGCCAGTTTTGTCCGGATTAACGAATTTCCGGATTAACGAATCAAAGCTAAAACACTGTTTTTCGGTCAAAGGTCTAAATGACAGCTTTTTGTTAGTTGCATATCAGATCCTGCAGCTGTACCTCCTAATTAAAAGTCAAAAGCTTATTTCAGCTGATTATAGCTCCTAAAAAGGCAAAAATAATCACATTCTGACTCAACGAAAAGCATTTTTCAATTGAAAATTCACACGTGAATTGAAAAATCGCGCATGAATTCTGTCCAAATTTACCAAATCTGGATTAACGAATCACTATTTCGTATCAAATTTCGAAGTTGGGACCTCAAATCTTCTGTAGTATCATATAACAAGGGGGAAAAGTCCTAATCGTGTCCGGAAGGCGAATATCCGGGTTAAAGAGGTCCGGATTAACGAGACATGACTGTACTGGAAGTGTCGCTATAGAAGGATGTGCAAGGAGCTGCTTTCTTGTAGATTAATGTTGATTTTGCTATGCGCATTTGTCCTATTTTGCTCTAGTTGCGTTCTGCGGTCTTATTGCTGCATTTAGCCCTAGGCCGGTTTATATAACCAGTAATTACTGCTTGATCGGGAGTCTGTCACTCAAACGGCGGTCATGCGGTCACAAAGCCTCATCAGTGATCTAAGAATGCGCATTGCCTGCAGACATACCATACCATAGCCTTCCTTAAATGTCTGCACGCGCTGCCTAGAAATCTGCAGTTCCATCTATTACACTATTAATTTACGTTGATCGCGTTTCCGTGCAGCACAACTATGCTCATGACGCAGCCAACGTTTTAGTGATTCTACCTATTTGTATGTGAATATACAATTTCGGTGGCTATTACCCTTCTCCGGTCATTTTTGGTTTGGCCAATGAGCTATTAAGTGATCTGCGCTACGCCGAACAATTAGGGGGTTGGCCGGACGATCACAGGCCGGCCGGACGATTACAGACTCAAGTGAATTTAATTCGACGAACAGAGCGTCGACGAACCGAACAGTCGACCAACTGAACAGTCGACGAACGGAAGTCGACGAACCGAACCTATCCCCCTGGGCCAAACCTCGCTCGACCGCCCACCTGAGGGAAACGGAAAACCCCCTACCCCCAGGTCGGCCCGGAGCTGTTACATGTATGTTAAGAGACAAATTGTAGGTGTTACATGTAGGTTAGGACAAAACCAAAGCCGAAAAGATACAATACAATCTGGCAGGCATTTCAATTTCAGGCACGTGGTCTACTGGTTTAGCGTAGTGGTATGGTACGCAGATGCCTTAGCAGCCTTCCATATCTAGAGCTAATTGCAACAAGAACTTTGTAGAGTAGCCTTCCACCTTCAGGTATCTGTGTTTGTCTGTGTTGGCTCTTTCAATTAGACTGGGGATACTACAGCTACGTAAAGCATACCAATCATGAGGGTCTGTCCGTCGGACATGGCCAAGCTCTCTGTGTAGGCGGCAGTGTTGAGAGGACAGAGCTGCGAGACCAGTTTCAAGTTGACGTTGGAGAAGACCAGTTTCTGACTGCTAGAGTAGATCACTGCCGGTCGGTCGGAACAGGCGAACACGTTAGTCGAGCCTCGACTCACGAACCGCCGCAGCAGCACCGGCTGCGTGCCCAGCGTCACTTTCTTACGGTCCAGCAACGCACCTACAACCTACACTTAGATCAATCAATCAACAATCAATCAATCAATCAGTCAGTCAGTCAGTCAGTCAGTCAGTCAGTCAGTGAGTCAGTCAGTGAGTCAGTCAGTCAGTCAGTCAGTCAGTCAGTCAGTCAGTCAGTCAGTCAGTCAGTCAGTCAGTCAGTCAGTCAGTCAGTCAGTCAGTGAGTCAGTCAGTCAGTCAGTCAGTCAGTCAGTGAGTCAGTCAGTCAGTCAGTCAGTCAGTCAGTCAGTCAGTCAGTCAGTCAGTCAGTCAGTCAGTCAGTCAGTCAGTCAGTCAGTCAGTCAGTCAGTCAGTCAGTCAGTCAGTCAGTCAGTGAGTCAGTCAGTCAGTCAGTCAGTCAGTCAGTCAGTCAGTCAGTCAGTCAGTCAGTCAGTCAGTCAGTCAGTCAGTCAGTCAGTCAGTCAGTCAGTCAGTCAGTCAGTCAGTCAGTGAGTCAGTCAGTGAGTCAGTCAGTCAGTCAGTGAGTCAGTCAGTGAGTCAGTCAGTGAGTCAGTCAGTGAGTCAGTCAGTCAGTCAGTCAGTCAGTCAGTCAGTCAGTCAGTCAGTCAGTCAGTGAGTCAGTCAGTGAGTCAGTCAGTGAGTCAGTCAGTGAGTCAGTCAGTCAGTCAGTCAGTCAGTCAGTCAGTCAGTCAGTCAGTCAGTCAGTCAGTCAGTCAGTCAGTCAGTCAGTCAGTCAGTGAGTCAGTCAGTGAGTCAGTCAGTGAGTCAGTCAGTCAGTCAGTCAGTCAGTCAGTCAGTGAGTCAGTCAGTGAGTCAGTCAGTCAGTCAGTGAGTCAGTCAGTGAGTCAGTCAGTGAGTCAGTCAGTCAGTCAGTCAGTCAGTCAGTCAGTCAGTCAGTCAGTCAGTCAGTCAGTCAGTCAGTCAGTGAGTCAGTCAGTGAGTCAGTCAGTGAGTCAGTCAGTGAGTCAGTCAGTCAGTCAGTCAGTCAGTCAGTCAGTCAGTCAGTCAGTCAGTCAGTCAGTCAGTCAGTCAGTCAGTCAGTCAGTCAGTCAGTCAGTCAGTCAGTCAGTCAGTCAGTCAGTCAGTCAGTCAGTCAGTCAGTCAGAGTGAAGAAAGTGAGTAACCGGAAGTTCTGTCCATGTAGTAGTAGAAGAGAGTGCCGTCCCCCAGCGCAACCAGAAGGTAGAGATGACCGTCTAGAGTGGCCATCAGAATACTCCTGGGCAGGATTTCGCCGCCGAGATTCTCGCACTTCACTGTGTCCAGCTTCGGTAGCGACAGCAGACACACCGAGATGTCTGTCCACAGACCCACCGCACACAACTCCGAACGCTCCGACTCCCCTGAAACACAACCGTTCCTCTCTCTTCACACAGTCAGACACATGCTACCGTACCATGTATGGCAGGGGTATCGGATAATGGTACGCCAGGGTTCCAACACCCCAACCCTACCTTGGTCATGGGTACCGTGCCATTACATCATGTACCCACCCACCAACCAATACCAATTTCATACCATAACATAGCAGTGGTACTTAACCGACACCATTAGAAAGGTACCTGTACCAGACATGGGCAAAAGGGGGGGCTGAGGGGGGGGGTTGGCCCCCCTCAGGCTCTGACCTACGCCCCCTCAGCCGGCCGCTACCGCCCCGCAGGAATTTTTTGGAAGATTTTTGTATAGAAAATTATGATAAATATATGCCTGGATTAGGAGTAAATGAGCTCAGAATAGCTTATTTTAACGCATTTTGATGAAAAATAAGCCAAAAAACCTTGATTTTAGCCAAAAATCGGACATTTTGGCTTACCACCCCCTCAGGCGCTCCTACCCCCCCCTCAGGAATTGAAAATTCTACCCCCCCTCAGCCGAAATGCTAGCCCATGTCTGACCTGTACCATAACCACAGACACGGACTAGCAATTCAGCTGAGGGAGGGGTGGTACATTTTCAAATCCTGAGGGGGCAGCGGCGGCTGATGGGCGGTTGAAGGGATGGTGTAAGCCAAAAAATGTCCGACTTTGTACACAAATCAAGGTTTTTGGCTCATTTATGAATGGTAGCCTCAAAATATGGTAGCCCCTCGGTCGGGGTCTGCCTGTGGTGGTACCATATAAGGTACCGGTACCATATACGGTCCAACCACACCACATTCGGCCACTCTGATGGTACCATGGTACCGGCACCATATATGGTGCCCTTACCCATGGCCATGGGTGCCGGTACCATAATATGGTGCCACTAGCCGAGGTACCGGTACCATAAACGGCGTTAAGTGTCTGACTGATATACAATGTAGTAAGAAGCGTGTCAGAGCAGAGCAGGTGCAACTAACCAATGGGACTGATGTCAATACAAGCAGCCTCGAAGTCCAGTGTGGTTCTGCTGAGTTCAGTGACAGCTCCGGTGTCCGAGTCTATTTGGAGGTAGTGCAAATCTCGTCCGGTGGCCGCTACCAACTGACCGGACTTGGGATTGGCGGAGACCAGACTGATCCGCTTGCCACTGTCCGGCCTCCAAACGCACAGAGGACCGCTGGTGGCTAGAATCTACCTCTATCACAGAACTGCTATAATAATAGTGTGGTGTACCTGCTTCTGAGTCGGCCGGCACTACACGTACATCTGGCGCTGACACTTGAACTATGCACTCCTGCTCTGCGCAGTGCACGTTGCCGGCCCAGATCGTTTGCTCTTCGCCGTTTATACCTGAGAATTGGCTCGTCGATACGGCTCTGAAGGAGGGTGGTGGGGTCTGAGCCAAAATTTAGAACCGGTCGGAAAAGGTAAACTACAAATCATAGTCAAAATCGCAATTTTGGTCTAAAAATCGGTTATACAAGGCTAATCAGGACTCAAAAACCGCTAAAAATTGCTGTTTTACAGGTAGGAAGTCTTAGATTACGTGTGAAATTGTAAAAAAATTAGTTCACAAAAAAGTTGTGGTGGATGGAAAGTTGGTCCGGCTCTAGTCCAGTGCCCCTATTACATGTACGGTTTTTATAAAACCAAAAAATGCGGCTCATTATATGATTGGTAACAGTGCTGCCAATGCCAACGCTTACCCTGGATTTCAATTTCCTCGAGCTCCTCTCCACTCAACTGGAGAATTTTGGACTGCCCCACAAAACTGACAATCAAAATGTTTTCCAACGCATCAGTAGAGGGCTGGTTGAATCTGAGCGACCACAGGCCTTTTATACCTGCAGTCAGACAAACTCAGTAAAGCCTACAGATGGACCTAAATCTAGGTCTACCTGGCAAATCGATACTCGCTTGCTCGTTGATTCCGATTCCGTTTCTAATAATACGCAGAGATCCTTCCTACAGGCAAGGCAGCCATTAATTTGAACCAAACGTTCGGTTTACTTTGAAGCACCCAGAACACGTGACTAACTGTCCTTGACTCTCTAAATCCACCACAGCCATATCGACTATGGGACCGAGGTTTGTGAACGAATCCAACAACTCAATGAAGCCCGAGGACGCGTCCCCCGTACGTTCGGCGCACAGCCGAATCAGCTGACTGTCGCCCATTCGACTGCCCACGTACATAACTCCGTTGTCCAGATAGACCAGACACTCCGGAATAGTGGTCTCTCCCAGAAACTCCACCTTAACTAATTTACAATACATCTGTCTCTCTCAGGGCAATCTGAGAAAGAAGGACTTGCCTTCAAATCTTTGACAGTGGAACTGCCGTCCATACTCTCCTCCACGTCCAGCAACAACAGAAACAGTCTGCCTGCCATATCTCCCATCAGAAACCTGCAACAAACCTAACTGACATGCGCTAGCTCATATACTCACACACTTAACGCCCTTTATGGTACCGGTACCTAGGGTAGTGGTACCATAATATTGTTACCCCACGTTCGACGACTGTGGTGGTACCATGGTACCGGCACCATGGCCATGGGTGCTGGTACCATGGTACCACATATGGTACGAAATCTAAACAGAGTGGTACCATATACCGATACGGTACCGATGCGAAGGTAAGGGTACAATATGGTGGCGCCGTGTCGGTACCATATGGTACCGGCACCTTATATGATAGCGTCACCATATTGTACCGGTACCATATAAGTTAACACCACAGGCCCCGAACGTAGGGGTACCATATATGGTACCACTAGCCTAGTACCGGTACCGTAATATTACATATCATATGCGGCGTTAAGTGCCTGACTGACATATAAAATTAGAATCAAGTGGCACCATTGTCACGGTAGCGGTACTAATAATAGTGCCAGAGCAAAACTGGCCAAACCTTAAGTACCGGCACCTCCAAGTGCCGATTGTTCTAATTCCAATTGCAATACGTACCAAATCATTTTAGAATTGCAAAACAGGTTAAGAAACAAAACTATAGAACGTTTAAAAAGGGCAAAGGTTTATAGAATAAATGGTGGAATAAGGTTTAGACAGAGTAAAGAGTCTAGATTCTGACCTGGAGCCGTCTTTGTCAATCTGACCGTTGCACACGATTGTAGACTGATTAATGATCGGCGGTGCCACTGCCACGTAATTTCCCTCCTCTAAATGCAAGACGCTAATTTACTGTCAGGCAAAATACAGTCAGGCACATAGGCATGCCTGCTACGCCTACTTTAGGGCAGTGGTGACCATACATGGGCCGGAAAAATCCGGAGGGGGGTAGGGACCTCGAGGGGGTCCCCCCCAAAAAAAGGCAAAAAAAACGCCTATTTTGCCTTAAATAAGCGAAATTTTCCTCCCTCCGGGAGGGGGGTGGGTGGCCGAGGGGGTGGTATGGCCGGCCGAGGGGGGTATGGCCGACCGAGGGGGAGGGGTATACCCCCCTTACCCCCCGCGGCCAATGTATGGTGGTGACAGATTATGGCACGGAGGTCATATATGCCTGACTGTTTCGTACTGGCATTTTCTGAAATTAGCCTTTCAAAAAAAACCGGCTGTTGCTGGCCTTTGAAAACATGATAGAGTACCTTTGTGATAAGCGATTGACTCTTGACCCACTACAACACAACCTCCGTAGCCTGCAATCGCCATCAACATACTTGCCTCCGACTCTATGTTGTCCTAAACACACAGCTACATACGACACAAGAACAAAATACTGCTAGAAATAGTCGTTTTAGTGACGGCACTACACAAGGTTTGGAATTTTAAGACCTCTTTTTTAAATTTCGGCTTAAAACTGTCGAAATAACTGAAATTTTCCATCTGAAATTACTGTAATATGTAAAGCACTGATTGGGCACAGTAAATTACCGACTTCTGACAAAAACTAGTAATCTCAATCAAAAATGTTGTTTAAACAAAGTTTTAGGCGGCTTATTAATAGAGTTTAGCATTATGAAATGGAAGGTAGCAGGTTTGCTTCCAAAAAGAGCGAAAAGTCAAAAAGTTCCGGTTCCGGCACCCTTCAGCACTAGTGATGTAAACGAGGCTCGGTTCAACTCGAAGAACTCGGTATTTTGAAAACTCAACTCGGTTACGTAATCGAAGCTCGGTTTGAAAAATACTGAGTTTATCGAGTTTGTGTAAATTATTCTAAACTAGCGTGTAAATCAGTGGCGTATCCAGGATTTTGGAAAGGGGGGTGTAAAATTTTGAAAATGCCTGGTTGGGCCGCCGCCCAACCAGGGTAAGAAAATTTAACAAAATTAGCCCTCAAAAACGCGTTTAAAACGCATTCCGAGCTTAAAATTAACAGAAATTACAAGTTTTAGTAGTTTATAATGGCCTGAAAAAATTTTGAAAATTTGGCCTTCAAAAACGCATTTAGAAGGCATTCTGAGCACAAAATAGACAGTTTTAGTACATAATTCAGTAGTTTCTTATATTTTTGACAGACTTTTTCTTCCTACCTCCACCGCAAAGGGGGAGTGTACACACCCTACACCCCCCTTGGATACGCCACTGGTGTAAGTTATAAGGAAACCGTGCTGATTGCATGTAAAACAGTTCTTTTACTTATCTAGATATTATTCTACTGCTCTCTGACTTCACCCAACAAAGCTTAACATTCAAAATCCAAGAAAATCAGATTTTCCTTAACAAACAGCAACTGTTCTGCTTTCCTGCTCAAAAGCCGGTTACGTTTGTCATCGTAAACGTTTCCGGCAGGGCTAAAGAACCTTTCACTGGGAACACTTGTGGTAGGTACAGAAAGATATTTTCGAGCCATCTGGAGGCTAGCACCGGGATTCGAACCGAGTTGACTCGCCAATACCCCATTGGACTTTGCGTGCGATCGATTCACTGATCTTTGAGATAGAGATCGAGATTCTGCCTGTTTTGAGTAATAGTAGAGGAAACAATAAGCTAGGAACAATAAACCTGCGCAAAAAGAAAACATGAAACAATGAATATGAATAGTAAGCAATGAAAATCATTGCTATTTGCAGTAGTCGTTATGGTTCTCAGCAAGACTCGGTAAACTCGGTATTGTATAAAACTCGGAACTCGGTATTTCCAACTCGTTTACAGCACTATTCAGCACCGGAACTTGCTGTTCCGGCAGGAACGGGAATTGCATGCGATCGGTACCTGCTTCCACGGTCCCTTAATGAATTCCTTTTCATCGAAGTTAATCTGAACAGTCTTCAAATGCCGTCCGTTCTGATCCTGGTGAATGTAGGCCAAAGTGGGTCGGTCTACAAACACACATAACTCTGTCTCTGCACTGCATAGCACACAGCGTACCGCATCCGTGCAGGAACTGCATGTCGATCACGTTCAAGTCCTCGAACCGGAGGTTGAAGGCCTTCAGCTCCCGACTTTCCGGGTTCCACTCGATCACTTTGAACAGGCCGTCGTAGAGTCGAAGTCCGATCACCTGCAAGCCTCGAATGAGCTAACTTAATTTGTGCTAGAGAAGCCACTTGAAACTTAGGGTCGATCACAACTATGATGCCCGTCTCAGACGCTCGACCGATCCGGTCAGCAACGTTTCCATAGGCGCGAGTTTTTATTTTGCCGTTCTCCCCGTACTCCAATATGGCTGCGTGGTACTTGGCTGTCATCACGAACAACAGGTCTTTGCTCTGCAACACACCTCTGCTTGGGCTGAGTTAGTTAGCAAGAGAGAGAGCAGTTTTAGATTAGCTCTAGTCGGTATTTCTAAACAGTTGACTCGGTACCATAGGCCCAAACGCCCCGAAGCTTCTCTCTCTCAAGTAACAAGGCATTATCGTGCATAAATTCCGTTCCCCATTTGCATTGTTGTTATCTATGTCTCGATTCCAATTGCAGTGCTGCAAAAACGATCGCACCTCTCCTTTGGGCCGAAAGAAGTTGATGACAGAAATTCTGCCATTGACACTGACTTCCTGCAGCGGTTTGAGGCCCTCTACGCCGACCAGATAGATTTCCAAGCACTGAATCTTGGCCACCACCAGGTTGAGGTGAGCGGCGCTCGTGAAGTGACCGGTCGCAGCACAACTCACTGCTGTCGGCTTCTGCGCTGACACCACATAGTTGTACGCCATCGCCCACCTACCTGCAAGCAACGCAACCGACCACGTCGTAAGTGAAAGTAAGGAAAGAGAAAATTGAATTTTTTTGCCGAAACAATTTTTTAAAAAACGATTTACGGTGGGGGAAGCATCCAGATTGCAGATTTTCAACAAATATGATCGAATATTGAACCAAACGACTGCTCCTGACATCCAGCTTATTATTCTAGGCATCAACGACTAATTACTGTACACATACAGTTTTATTTGGCCCAGATTACCCGTTAAAGTCTCTGTTCACATGAAGCCCGCCTTCTATAACTGTCGATTAGGGGCCGATGACCCCCGAAAATGCCTCATCAAACTTGTCCTCCTACCTAAGCCTATACCTTCGAGCCTAAACATAAACCTGAACCTAACCCTAAAAGCCCAACTCTGAACATTAACCTAAGCTTGAACTGCGGAAAGCCCAACTCTGAACATTAACCTAAGCTTGAACTGCGGATTGAGTTACATGGATGACATTAACACTTAATTCAGAGCCTTAAACAAACTTGCTATGAAAATCGTGCGTTGAAATGTGCACTGGTCCTATCTCAAGTGCAGATCGGTAGACAAAATCACCCTGCTAGAATAAGTACAGTTTGAAAGATTTTGCGCCAAACTCCTGGAGGGTGGGCTTGCTTCAAACAACGATCATCTCATCAGAATAAAAAAAGATCGGGAAAAACTTTCCTTGGTAATTTTTTAAATGATGGCTACCAATTTTGACGTAGCCCTGCCATATATGCATAATTCTGCGTATTTACTTTCAAAGGTCTTTGCACGACACATTTTAAACAAAGGCAAAATTGAAAAATGCTCCGTCACCACGACACCCTAGTGCGTAAAATAATTACAGCAGTCGAGAGCCCATCGACAAATATGAGACTATCCATGGGAATATGGTTGGTTAGATATGGCAATTTGCTATCGAATCGATTAAGCATAAACATAAGACCTTTCGTCTAGCGATGTAAAGTAAAAATTAATTTAATTTAATTGAAATTCGCATAATATGCCCGTCTTAAAATTTAATTAAATTAAAATTCAAAACTTGGGCCATACTTTAATTGAAAATCGGATTTCAATCAAATTTTCAATTATTCCCGTGGTAACATACCTAGACAGTGATGTAGGTTAAAACATTCAGATTACTGTATGTACCGATATTGAAGTGAACTAACTGAAGATTTACCCCAGAATGCCATTTTATGCGTTTTTAAAAGACAACTAACTATTTAAAAATTTTCTTGCCAGGTTGGGCAAACAGATGTCTCTAAGCTTTTACATGTAGATTTTTCGAAGTCCAGGCCCAGGGGCTCTGTCACTGTCTTTTAGCAGAAAAAAATACAACAATTTTAAAAAAAAATTGGAATAATAATTCAAAAAATTGCATAATAGAAATTTTCCGCGGTTCCATAATTTAATTGAAGATATGATTGTAATTGAAAATAATGGAAACCATTTCCATTAATTTAATTGAAGTTATTTAATTATAATTGAATTGAAATTCAAATTCCATTTTTACATCACTACTTTCGTCCAAACCCCAGCACGGCGGCCCGTTTCAAATGAAAATTGGACCAACACGTTCTACACTTGAAAACTCTAATCAACGCAATGGATCCTTATTTGCGCTTTACATCGGCCCATTCCCCCATCTCCCGCCTACTGACTTTCGGATTGACTTCAACCTACAGTATAATCAAAAATTACAGGATTTCTCCAAATCTGGTGCCGGTTCAACTTCAACTGATGCAGTATGACCGACGTACACGGCATGACTGAGGAGACCTCATGCAATGCAGCTTTACAAGGCATAAACTTCGGGGAATCTGACTATTTAACAGCAAATTTATCATTTAAAAACGATCAAAATCGAAAGCAGAGACAAATCTTCAGAGCAGACTGTTAGTGAGAGACATTTATCAATTCAGGTACTCCATCAGTAACAGTCGTAGTTGGTAAATACGTATACACGCTAGACTATAAAAAGCTACTACAAACGGTTAAGCACACCAATTGCTGCTATAAACAGGAGCGATAAATAAAAACAGGATAAGGATAAAATCACAGTGTTAACGTTACGGTTTTACGTCTGACCACCAAGTTCTAGACACACGAGAATGGTAGAAAAGGACTGTATTAGCGCCGGTCGAACTGTCTCTTGTACTCCTTGGGGTCAAACTTCTTCGGCAACGGAGGCAGAACTTCCGGATGTTCACCGGCCATCATCGGCAGCCAACCTGGAGGCAAAAGAGCGTACGGGCTGTAGGCACACTGAAACACTACACCTTGCAAACAAATACAGTCTTTTCCCACAAAACACCTGCAGCATAAAGTCCCTGGCGTAAACGATGCGAACGTCGATGTGACCGCCCCTCTCTCTTCGAACCACCAGAGAGCCACCGCCAGAAGCTTCTGTTCTGTGCACTGACTCCACCTCAACAATACACAGGCTCCATCAAGAAATAACCCAGCAAATTTTTCGCTGTAGCATAGCAATCGTCAAGCTCAACTGATTTGAATTTGAATATTTTTTCAATGAAACACAGTTAAAATTCTTGAAAGATTGTGAACCAAGTGTGGTGGCCGGGTGATAAAGACATACAGTACCTTGGACACTGCCAGGTTAACGTGGTTGGTTTTGCGAGCATCGCCGGCAGGTCCCGGAGCGTGTTCCTTCAGCTGAGCTCGTCGTCTGCCGTACTCCCGACCGTTCCCGGCTCCTGTGCGACCCGACGCATTCCGGTTCCAACTGCGACTACTGTTGCCTCTCTGATTCGAAACTAAGACAGTAGAAAAGTTAGACAGAAACAGATATACGGACGGACAGTAGTAGGGTTAGACTCACCATTGTTGTTGACCCTGCGTTTGTTGCTGCGCAAGTCGAAAGGACGTTGCTGTTGCTGTTGTTGCCAGCGGCTCTGCGGTCTTTCACTGCTACTGGAGGAAGTTGTCTTGTATGGCACGTGCTGCTGCTGACTGTTGGACGGTGCCCCCCACATCTGCAGCGGGTGCGATTCCATCATCAGAGAGCTGCTGTCGTTTAGATGACGCAGAGGCAGACTGGAAGAAGGAGAGTTCATTCTGAGCGCCGGAGCTGCCAGCTGCGGCTGCATTCCCAGTTTCAGTTGCTGCGACAGAATCAGGTGCGGCAGTAGAGGATGACCGTCCGATAGGGCCGAGTTCTGCCGCGGCGGCGAGGTCTTTGGACTCGACACCCAATCGATGGCTGACGTGACCGGACCGCCTCCTGGAGACGCCACCAACTGATTCAGCACTGGACCCGGCGGCCACAGAGCGTCTGAAACTAACTGACTGACTGACTGACTGACTGACTGACTGACTGACTGACTGACTGACTGACTGACTGACTGACTGACTGACTGACTGACTGACTGACTGACTGACTGACTGACTGACTGACTGACTGACTGACTGACTGACTGACTGACTGACTGACTGACTGACCTTTTCCGCCGGCCAAAATGGGAGAAAAGAGTTGATGATGAGCCACCTGTTGCGCCACAGTGGGTCTGCTCTCGGCTACGGTACCTTCTAGCGGAAACAACGGCGCCAGAACTAGCGGCAAGCCTGGAGGAAGAGCGCTGACCAGATCGGAGTGCAGTTGACGCATGTCTATGGCCGACAATCTGGAACAAAAACACTTTCAAACACAAGTTCTTCTTGAAAACACAAACTTGTTGCTTTTGGCAGCAGAGTCGTTCCTGGCACGGCCATGGGCCGGCGAATCGGTAGAGTTGGCATTGGTTCGGGCTCGCCATCCACTGTTGAGCTGCATCGCTCGCAACATGCTCCACCAAACAACACGGCAAAGACTACGAAACGCTACAAACTGCACGCCAAAATGGAAACCAGGCCTACTTCCGTTGTAGTGTCGGTTGCTGATTGGCTGATCAGTCGATAAATGCGCTCACAAGCTACGCCATGATAGGTGGAAAATTT
Organism: Sabatieria punctata; assembly: GCA_030248155.1. Classification (NCBI taxonomy): domain Eukaryota; kingdom Metazoa; phylum Nematoda; class Chromadorea; order Araeolaimida; family Comesomatidae; genus Sabatieria; species Sabatieria punctata. The sequence continues at coordinate 13,222 of JASANB010001894.1, forward strand.
GAAACTTTGTAAAATACAGAGAGCTAAATTTCTCACAAAATGAACTGTGCGTGGCGTGACTTAAAAATAACGCTATTTTGCTACATTACAAAACTTTACATTATTAATGTTGAACCTACGTAAACATACGTACGGTAGAGTAAATGTCAAATTTGTGCTTTCAATAAATATGTCAGGGCATCTATAATATTGACAATCGGTTAGTTGGCAAGCAGACCCATCAGTCTTTCGTTTCAACCTCGTCTCAAACCACTACAGACACTAACTAGACGGAAAATTCCCCTAACCAAAGGTACGGAATATCGGTCTCCTTTTGGAGTAACAGTATTTTTTGTTGAACGCCGGGGTTGCCGGTGTCTTACGACCAAAGCCACTGAATTTATGTTCTGTTTAATTACACAGTATGGTTGAAACATAATCAATATCGTATGATTTACTGAGATTCACTTCTCCTCAGAGTTCTGAAAGGAGAACAAAGATTTCATCTTTGAATTTAGAAAATACAGTCTACCGTTTGCTGGCGGCTTTCCACCTCATAGCAGCGGCTTCAACCAGAGTATCTGGCATTTTCTGACCTCGAGTCTCAGGTAAAAATACAGTCAAAACGGCACCAGCTAGTGAAAAGCAGCCGAAAATTACCAATGGCAGCCAGGCAAACGATTTCCCCTAAATTTTTTCTTTATGACTCTCCATCAAAACATCAGTTACAGGTTACCATACCAATTTGCCGAGCGCCGAAATGTAGGGTGCAAACATGGAGCCAATTCTAGAAGCTGCCGAGCTGATTGAAAGGCCGGAATTGCGTATGGCAGTTGGAAATAGTTCGGTAGTGTGGACGTAGATTGCACCGAAACTCACCGTTATACCAAGCTTGCCAGCCAAACCCAGAAGCGTTTTGAAATAACCTGTAAAATATAGAAATAACAATAAACCTGTCTGATTGGTGAATTTTCCGATTTGCACCTTCTGAAATCCAGTGAGTGGCGATGAGACAAGCTCCACAAAATGTCAGAGGTAGATAGCCTGAGGGTTTTCTGCCGAGCAGTAGCAATAGCGTTAGCAGGGCATAAGCCGGAATTTCAACTGGCGCTCCAGCTAAGGCATTGTTGACAAAAACGTCGCCAGAAAATGTTGATATGTTCAGAGTGAGACCATAATACACCAAAGTATTCACCATCCTGCAAATGATGTGAACGGTAAGCAGTTTAGTTTTGTCACTAGATAAATCCCATACAAATTTGAGAGAATTTGTCTTTTTTGCGAGTACCGAACTTCACTTCTTTGTTTTCATTGATTATGACCTCAAATCAAAGCTTTTTATGGTGAAGCAGTAACATGATTCTCGCAAAAAGGATAAATTTTTCTTATGAACGCTTGAACGTTTTGTTTACCAGATGGCAATCACTATAACTGTGCGAAAGACCAAGCTTTTGTGCCTGAAAATGGCTAGCACTCCTCTTCTCGATGGCGATCTGGACTTCTCAGACTGAAAAACTGCTTTCTTGTTACAGGCAAAGATCTAGTACATGAACATTACATTACCATTGTGGTAAGCGCGATCGTCTCTAAGTCTACGTCAGGCATTTGGTGTCCGTTTAGGGTTGCGGCCTTTCGAAGAACTCGTCGAGCTGACTCTATTCTTCCTTTTGACAACAACCAACGTGGACTCTCTGGAATGCGTCTAAACTACGTAATACTTTAGAAACTGTATACTCAATCAATCGGCACATTTTATTAAGTAAGCGCTATAGCGCGTATCGATGTTTTGATCCAGCGTTCGCGTAGTGACGCTACTATATACTGTATGTACACATGAGTTGAGTCTATCAATAATTGCTTTTTGTTTTCAAATGTTTAGCCTATGGAAGAAATTTATAAAAAAATGCGTCGACGTATACACCATACTTAGTGTACCTCGTACGTACTACGCAGGCTATGAAATACTACACGTGTATAGGCGGACGGATAACTGACTTACGTAGCACAAAAGAAAGCCAGTGCTGCCGGGATTGCACAGCAGAAGTTTAAAACTCTCCAATCTCTGGTCAAATAGGCCACTCCAGCAACGGCAGAATAGGCACAGGCATAGGGCACGAAAAACAGACCGCCCACTATGTTTCGCACTTTCCCGGTCAACATCTCCATCGCTACAAAAAGTGCTGCTGTGGCGCATCGCTTTAGAAAAGAAAATGAACTTCCTACTGTGACAAAAGTTGACCAGTGCTGAGCTGATAGCTCCAGCCATGACGAAGAAACGACCAATGACAAACCAGATAAAACTGGGAGCAAAGCTCAAAGCAACCCCTGCTGCAGTCATCACGGCCAGAGATAGAAAGAACGCCTGCTTACGTCCAAATCTGCAACTTAGAACAGTGAACTTATTATTATATTAACAGAAATCACGTCCCAAAAAGCTCAACTACTCTGCACACAAACTATGCTCCAACATCTTCAGCTGTGTTTACCACCACAAATATGCAATAGCCTTAACACAGGCAGAGGAAACCAGCACCACATAAACATCCATCAAATACAATGTTCTCGATTAACCATCAAAACAACACGTTGCAGTAGTAGACAAACCAAAATACAATACCAATCCCACCCTACGTATATTATCTGTATTACCCACTGTACACATCTTCAACACAGCATTTACTTACAACCAAACCAAAGCCATCTCGCAAGGAGATACTAAAAGATTTTTTAAAGCTATAAAAATCTCTTACTTGTCAGAAGCAACTCCACTGAACAAAGAACCAGCGAGCATTCCAATAAAATTGACCATCAATCCGTGCTCCATCATGAACTTGTCCTCACAAACCAAATCCCACTAAATTCATTTAAACGTAGTCTCTCATCTCATCTAAATCTGCGATAATAGCAAACCTGGCTAACAACTGTCTCTCTCATAGCCGTTCTGTCAAATACCCAAGAAGCACACAAAATTCTGTCCGTCAGATTCCAAGGTTGCAGTTGTTCACCGATTAGCTCGGCTGTGTAATTGGCCCCGTAATAGGAACATTTGTCGAGTTCTCCAGTTTCATCATTGATTATTGGTGCACTACATATGCACAAAAATTTAGGTAAGGTCATATTCTAGTCAAGCCTATTTGATCAGTTTAAAAGATCCTGAGTCAGCACGAATAAATTAAATAGTTCTTTCCAGTAGACCAATCAATGTTCACCTACCTAACATTCTTCATCTCCTCAACTGACCAGAGTTCAGCGGGAAGGCCAACATCGCATGTATGGTCTGGCGTAATTTGAAAGAAGACAATGGCCATATTTGTCATCGATATAAAAACCTGCACATAGATTGTAAAGAGAATTATAAATATTTGGAACGGGCCGAAGCGTCCGATCAAGCCCAAGACGTCTTCCAACGATCTCACTGGTTCCTCAACCAGAAACGTTTCGTGCACAATCATAGTGGACGTATAAAAACATCCAAAATGTTAGACAGTTTTATATAGAGAGGCTCGCTACACGGACTGCCAGTGGTGTGCAGAACGAGTTTACAACAATGAACGCGCCAGCGAACTTGTTATGTCCGATTTTCTGGGTCACACTAATTGCTATCTTGACGTATTTGGACATGAGTATGACTTTAGCTGCAGGCAATTTAAGGACAGATTCTAATTACTCCTTTCACAAATACTCCCCGAGTTTCCCATGTACGCATAGACGTACGTATATGGCATGATGTGCTCTCTATTGTGACTAATAATTAACACGAAATCTGATGCACAAATATATATACGTACAAGTACACAATTGGTTTTGAAAGCCTTGCAAACTGTGATGCTCTTGCATCAGATCTAATAGTTAGACTGATCAGCGAAAGAAGTTATTGCTGAGTTCCTTGCTAGATGGCGGCTTCAAAGCCAAGCCCAACTGTGCCACGAGGACCTAAATTGGCTACAGCCAGCCGAGCTCTGGCTCGGAAGATCAGTCCTCACAATAGTAAGTTACGATGTCCATAAACAGGGTTCGTGCGGCTATCGCATAGCACAATTTGCTGACCTTTCCCTGACCAAAGTCAAAATTCGTGAAGAACCAGCGTGAGAAAATTTGAAAAAGTTGGCGTTGGAAAAAGCATTTAAACCGTATTCTGAGGATAACTTTTCAGTTTGAGTAGAAAAAACACTAATTAACGCTCAAATACAGTTAAAAGCGCTGTTTTACTGATTTTTTTGCAAGTTTAGTATCTGATATTCTAACAAGTTGCAAAATTTTTTACTAAAAAAATTCGGAGCGAGGTGATATGGAGGTCTGGCTCAAGTCGGGGGGGACCCTTTTGCTTCATGTATGTATGTATGTATCCAGTACATAATGTTTTCATGTCTAGTGTGTTCATCGTGTCAGCGTTTGTGTCCTCACGAAGCTCGGATTTTGACCTTAGATCGCCATAAGAGTCAAGAGTTGCACCCGCGTCTAAAGCAGCCTATGCATACACGCAGCACTTCAAATATCAATCACAACTTGAAACTGTTGCATCAAGCCACCGGTTCACAATGTATGTTCATTAGAACCGGCTAAAAACGCATTTCCAAGCGTTTCTGGAGCTTTTTGAAATTTTGAACCGGCTCGCTCGGCCAGCGCCCTTGGACCTCCAGCTGATAGACAGAAGGCCTACTGCATTCCTCCCCGGGCAGACCTGTTACATGTATGAAGGAAATAACTACGTATTTTAGTATCATTGCGTGAGTTCGAACAACAGGCACGTGGTCAGAGATCGCCTACTGGTCAGAAGCCAAAAGAAGCTAAGGAGATCGACGCACTAAAACAGTAAGCTGATGCTTCTCTAAATAAGTTATCCATGAACCTGGTTTTAGAGAAAATGAAGAGTGGATTGACATCTGCAAGAAACTGGCGCATGACAAATTTGAACTTGAACGGTTGGTGAAAACCTACCAGGTAGTAAACATATCCGAATTCCTATTTTCACCTTTTAGTAAATCTTTTTTCTTGATTTTAGGCTCGAATCAACAAAAAGAAGTCGGATGTTGCTGACTCCGATACGGAGAAACACTCCTTAAATCTATTGTCTGAATTTGAATCACTTTGAAAGCTATAGATATCAGTTCAGTATCCAGGATTTTGCTAAGGGGTGTAAAATTTTAAAGTTCCTGTCCAACCAGGGGGAGAAAATTTGACAAAAATTGGTTTTGGAAAACGCATTTAAAAGGTATTCTTGAGGTAAAATAGACAGTTGGTGGTGGTCATAATTAATTCACTTTTCTATTTTTCGTCCACTTTTTTCTTCCTACCTCCGCGGTAAAGGTGGTGTAGGCGCTGGGTACGCTACTGGTATGGATGTACTGGGTTGTATTTATTTATGTCATTTTTAACCCATTTACTCTATTATTAGCTCGGTCTGAATTATGTACAGGGTGTCTCAAAAAATGATCACATTTCTTTTTACTGCCATTTCCGCAAATTTTGACCACATAGGCTGATAGGTGATTGGATAGTAGGATTAGATATTGGATCATAGGTGCCAAAATTCGGGGAATTTTATATGTTAAAGTTTGGTGCACTAGGCTTGACTCATTCCCGAGAAATTTAAAAAAAAGCGAAATTTGGTAATTTCAATAGTGAAAGCCGGTCACCGAAAAAATGATCACACTTCTCTTAACTGCCATTTACGCAAATTTTGATCAAATAGGCTGAAATTTAGACTATAGGTGGCACAATTCGGGGAATTTTATGTGTTAAAGTTTGGTACACTAGGCTTGACTGATTCCAGAGAAATTTCAAAAGAAGTGAAATTTGGTAATTTCAATAGTGAAAGCCGGTCACGAAAAATGGAAACATTTCCTTTTCCTGTATCTTTTCTAATTTTTATCGGAATTGGATGAAATTTGGAGTGTAAACGCAGAAGCTCAGGGTAATTCATGTGTAAAAAGTTGACGCATGAACTCCAACGCTATCGTTAGAGTTTAGGCGATAATGTAATGTAACGTTTTTTCGGTGACCGGCTTTCGCTATTGAAATTACCAAATTTCACTTTTTTTGAAATTTCTCGAGAATTAGTCAAGCCTAGTGCACCAAACTTTAACACATAAAATTTCCCGAATTTTGGCATCTATGATCCAAGTTTCAGCCTATTTGGTCAAAATTTGCGGAAATGGCAGTAAAAAGAAGTGTGATCATTTTTTTGAGACACCCTGTAGAATAAAAACCGTGGAACCGTTTCCGCCAAATTCTGGGAACCAACTGGAGCTGCCTATTAGCACCTAAATCTGCATTGTATGTATAATAGCAACCTCCGTGTTGGGACAAACAGGAACGGGGACAATCCATCCAATCAATCACGTTAACGGAATACAACCAAATTTCACCTGAATATACATTGTAGTGCCTTGAGCAACTTAAACTTAGATGCCTACCAAATTTTAGCTGTGTCCGTTGGTTAAAGATCGGTTTCAGAATACATAATAAATAAAGGAGCAAGAATACTCCACTTAACGGCCGGCCAGCCGGCCTACCATGCGCTGCGCCAATATTTCAGGACTGGTTGCGAACGTTCGCAACCCCTCCTGAAATTTCAGGGCTGGTTGAGAAATTCGCAACCAGTCCTGAAAAAGGCAAGCAGCTTAGGACAGGCCAACATGATTTCAGAGAAATCATGCTCTGGCCACAAATTTTCGTCTTTATTGCATTTGTTAATTACTAATTAGGAATAATAAGTGGCGCCATTCTTATTGCAGTAGCCTATGGGCTGCTAAAGTCTATGTCGTCTGTCGTGTGCGTTCGATAGTACTTCCCAGCTGGTGCAGGCAGCAAAGGCGTAGTTTGCACGCGTGCGTGCTCTACGGATTTTTCTCTTCTTTTCTTGTATATTCTTGGTCGTAACCGCAAAGAGAGAGGATTAAAGTCCGTCCGTGGTTAAATTAATAGGCAAGGAAATCGGTAAGTTATGCCGCCCGAAAATCTGAAAATGCCCTATGGCCGACCGTGATAGCTGCGGTCATTTAGTCAGGCTGAGGCGGCCAAATTATACCGTAGGCGGCCATAAGTGATGGTAATTTATACGGCTTGTGCCCAATTCCGTCTTTCTAAGTCTAAGCCTAAATTAGAATCTGAGCTTCATGAAGCTTGAGCCAAAGCCCAAGACTGAGCCTAAGCTCCAAGCTACTAGCTAAAGTCTCACTAAACCCAAGCTGGAACCTTAGCTTAGACAAGCTTAGCCAGCCTAACGTATATCTGTACAGTATATCATTCTAACAATTTTATTTGATGAAAAGACGGAACTGGGAACATGCCGAAATCTACATTGTACATCCTGACTGACTGTAAAGTTAAGCAATATACTAGAGAGCTGGGCCTGTGAATGTGAATTCCTGCTAGGCAACACAACCACTGAACGTCAGGCCTAACATAGGGACCAATCACGCCAACCTTAGCCGCAGGGCCATTTTCTGATTTACCGGCGGCCTAATTTACCTAGACGCCTACCTATAAACTTAGGACTTCGTACGGACAGACTTCATTCCTCTCTTTTTACGGTTACGGCCAAGAAGAAAAAAGAAAAGAAGTGGTAAACTTCACCCTTTGCGTCACCAACTGAGAGCGCACACGGACACACCACAGACATGAATTCACCTGCCGTGGGTATAGACTACATAATCAAGAATGGCGCCACGTAATTATTAATTAGCCCTCAAATGCGAAAATTTGTGGCCGGCGAAAACAAATCATGTTGGCCTGTCCTAAGCTGCTTGCCTTTTTTCAGGACTGGTTGCGAATTTCTCAACCAGTCCTGAAATTTCAGGAGGGGTTGCGAACGTTCGCAACCAGTCCTGAAATATTGGCGCAGCGCATGGTACGTAGGCCGGCCGGCCGCTGAGTGGAGCATTCTTGCTCCTTTATTATGTATTCTTGGTTTCACTTAGCTGCAGATATATTTTGTGCGATTTTCTTGATTTTCAAGCGTTACCGTGGCTGAACTGGATTTGCAATGCGAGTGAGCGCAGTAAATGATAAAGAAAGAGAAGTAAAACTGGAAATTGGCTTAAAAGCAAGCGCTTGAGTTCTGCAAGTCTCGAGTCGCCAAAGAAGTCGATGCGGTGCCTGATAGCGCAGACAGCAATGTCATGTGGCATTGTTGTTTGTGCGTCCTGAAAGCTGCTGCTTCGCGACCTATCGACCAGAACTTTTGCATGCGCTGAACCAAGACGACCCCAATCGTCGCGTGGACTTTGTGAGTGGTTTTTGGAGCATAAAGATCTGGACGATCAGGTTCAGATTAAACCGTCTGTCCTGAAGAGGCCACTTTGAAAATCAGTGATTTCACGTTTTGTTGAATAAACGCTATCTATGTCTTTGAATGATATTGCCTAAAACTTGCAGGCATCTATGTAAGTTACCCTTGGCACTATGTTTTTCTGAAATTTAATTGAATTCTGTTCACACAATGGCGCGCCACTAACAATTAAACATGGGACACTTAGCGTGGCATACCCTGCATAATGGGACCGTCCTAGGAGCTTTAAATTTATTAAATTAAAAACAATTTCAAAAATCAGTTGGAAGGTTGTACAAATGTCCTTCTACCACATTGAATCGTTGATCAAAGTGGCCATTTCTTATCTTGAACTTGGTCTAAACAACGTTTAGTAGCTATTGAACATAGAGAAAAAACCAAAATCAAAACCGATACCATTTGATAAACAGTTTTTTCGCTGACGTCACTAGCATACTTTCGGTTGTCGACAAAACAGGCACAGAAAATCCAGTTCGGCTTGCGCCCTCTACACGCGGCTCCTTTATGCAAATTTTGCTGTCCTCCAGTTCGGTCGAAGAAATATTTGCATGCAGCGCGGCACTGGTTTTCCTCCGGACAGCCCTTCTTGAATCCTTTCGGCAGTTTGTATTTGTACGCCGCCTGTAGGAATTGAATTTTATTAACAGCATCATGCACGGATTTACTTACCTCAGCAACTATGTAAAGCATAGAGATTAGTATCAAAATCTTCATTAACATCTTTGACAAACTGTTCTGTTTGCGCAGTAGAAATTCAAAAATCCCAGGTGCCTGGAGTGGAGACGCCAAAAAAGTGTCTTTGTTCTCGTTTCAGCCGTGAATTATTGAGAGCATTGCGCTTCACCGACAGGCCAGTCACTTTAAATAACGTCATTCTGACCGACTTTGGTTACAACCACTAACACACTTATTGTAGAACGCTCGAACGCAAGCTCTTCCTTGCACAGAAGACGTCAAGACACAAAGGAGAACCGGTCTCTGAAATTTGAGCCAGAAACTGCAAGTGGACCGGTCACAAACACGATTAGTCAAACCAGTAACTTAGTTTTTAGCAGCCCCTTCGCTTCAGTCTCGTCATTTCAAAAGAGCCAACCGAAAGATTGAGGTGCAAAGTTCTATTCACCTGTTCGATCCGATCTGATGTGGCGGGGGGCCACGATGTACAGTCCTACGATCAGACCTGCGCGGTCCATTTTGCGACCGCTGATACCGTCATCTTGGACGCTGTGCCCTTCTTTCACTGCCAAGCCAAGCCACTCCTAGCCATGTTGTTGGGTGACAGTCACTAAGAGAGTGCCTGGCGTGGTGACGTCATGGTGCTGCCACATCCCAACGGCCGCCCGGCGCAGCCGAACTAAACCGGTACAGGCCCTAGATTGCTGGTCTCTCAGACAGCTCCGACGTAGTTGATCTTCTTTTCCTCCAACACAAGCATGCTTTGGGGAGCGGCTTTCGGTGCAACGGCACTTCCAGTCGGTTCCCGTTTACCTACTCGCTGTAACCAGCTTTCGGTCATCTGGGTGGGGCTTTGTGCCGCCGACCAACTCTTTTTTGCGCGCCGCGCCGAGACTATGAACGCATGCATGACGACGCACCCATGACGTCGCGCACAGTGGCTTTGCGGCCTAAACCACTGCACCAACTGTGCCGGCTGTTCATCCGTTATTGCCGTACTTGCTTAGTAGGCGAACATAACTAAACATAACTATAAGGCGATTATATCTAAAGAAAGATCGATAAAGAAAGATTGAAATAAAACAGAATACACTTTTTAAAATCACAACTTGTAAAGAAATTAAAACTAAATTCAGCTTGCCAATACCAAGAATGCATAAAATAAAGAATGCAAGAGCAGCAAGAATGTGCCACTCAGCGGCCGGCCGAGTGTCGATTTAGCGCAGGACCATAATTTCAAGACCACTCCGGTAATTGCGCATGCGTTTTATTGTAGCGCAACCTGATTTTGAGCGGGATATTCGGGAAAGGAAATAAAGATTAAAAAGCTGGAGTATGCAAGCATGTGGCAATTGTACATGGCCAAGCTCGTGTTCTGCGTTCAAAATGGAAAGTTTCACAAATGCAAAAAGCCTGATGCATCTCACTGATATCTTTCAATCTTGCCTTGCAATTGGACACTCCTTTTAGTTATTGTGATGTTTGAAGATCGTAGACGAAATATCGAATCAATTGCCGCTTTAGAAAATCGCTAAAATTTTTGTTGACGTCATGCTTGCTCTCAGATCAGGTTGCGCTGCAATAAAGCGCATGTGCAATTACCGGAGGGATGGTGAATTTCCCAACATCGACACTCGGCCGGCCGCTGAATGAAACATTCTTGCCACTCTTTTATGCATTCTTGCCATGTATGTAGGTCTTGAAAGCGTTGATATCCGAATGCATTTCTCTGATTAATTAACTCATGCACCTGCTCCTCCAGGAAAGCTCAAAATGCAGCTGTACTGTATATATCAGCCCAGCCAAGCCTTCTTATAGCAGCTATGTAGCCTTATTGTTCATGAGCTTGAAAAAGCCGGTGGCTCGACTCGCCCAATTCGAGCGAGCTTGTCAATATTTAGAAAGCTCGCTGTCCTAGCCGAGTGGAACCTGGAAATATGCTACAAAATGTTTCAAATATATTCAAACGCTGACATTTTTTGTTTTTGAATCGTGTGATTTCTCAAGACTTACTGCATTAAAAACAAAGAAACGTTAAAAATGGAAAATTAGCGATACCATGGAAATGCCTTGTAGTGATTTGATAATTTAACAATTTTTCTAGCGTTCCGTCAAATTTAAAGCTCACAAGCCAACCGAGTTTCCAGCGGGCTTGTAGATGCGGACATAGCGAGTCAAATAAGCTGATCTACTGTAACTAATTACAGCTCATTCATCGAGCCGAGGCAAGCCACAATTTTTTTAGCTCCTAACATAAACTAGCGCCTCGCACTGACTATTGTGATTAGGTGGATAAACTTTTATCGCTGCTAATCACGTTTCGGCTACAACCAACATTGATGAGCACTATAATATATACAGGGAGCAGAATCAAAAACGTACCTGAATGGCTTTCAACCACAGTTACACGGACTCCAGCGACTACTACTTGTGGATCAACGCAGTTGGGTGCACTATAGCACTGGCCGGGTGTGTCGGAAACTGTTTGGTAGTGGCAGCGTTTTGGCAACATGCTTGCTTGAGAGAGGATGGTCTTCAGCTGATTGGTCTGCTTGCGGTCACCGACCTATTCTACTGTAAGTGTCCTTAGTTCTCAGTAGAGTCAAATTTTTTGAAATCGAAACGGTTGTCGCATTTTCTTTGGAGCAAAACGATCAGATTCACAGAAAACATTCAAAAACTGCAAAATCCCTAATTACGCTAGTCGAGCTGTTTGCTTGCACGTAATTGTAATGTCATTTGTCCGCCGTACCTTTGTGAAAATGTCTGGATTGTTTTTCATTCCGGGATTCATTAGGGTGGGATTGTCACGTGACTGTCAAACTGATTAGATAAATCTAGGACTAAACTCAGCGGCGTACCAAATTTTCTTGTAAGATTTTATAATCTGGCAAAATATTTGGATGAGTTTTGTATAGAAAAGTGTGAAAAAAGGAAGCCTTTTAACATATTTTGACGAACAAATAAGTAAAAACTTTGATTTTGGCGAAACATCTGACTTTTGGCTCTTGGTACCATCCCCTCAACCCCCCTCGGCCCCCCCTCGGCCCCCCTCAAGATTTCAAATTCCAACCTCCCTTCAGCCGAAATGTTCGCTTATGGCTAACATAATCTTCTCAAATTTTGCTACCTCAATCGGGTACCCACCAAAATCCATCGGATGCGTTACCTGACTAAGTTACGTAAGTTCAGTTAAATATCTCGCCAACCCAAAGCCAAGACACACTGGTTGCATCTTTACAGGTAGTACAGCGTTTTTGCTTGGCACGTTCAGACTCATCTCCATCCACGTGCTGCAGATGGGATTTAGCAGACTAGAGTGTCTGCTGCAGATATATCCAACCTTGTCGGCCATATACCAGAGTCACTTCGTAACAGCCACCATAGCCGTCAATCGCTACAGTGCCACAGCTGATCCTTTGAAGTACCAAAGTGAAGTGTTGCCGATAAGAAGAATAGTCTTCTGTACAATTTCCTTTTCATTTCTGGGCGCTAGTCCCATGTTTCTCGGGGTTGACCTCCGCTCACCGTCTCCTGCTTGTACTTTGGGGGCCAGCGCTCATAGACTGTTCACAGTCTACTGTACAGTGTTGTATTGCCTGTTAGGCCTTACTGTACTAGTCTTTTACCTTCGCATTGTTCGTATTTTGTTTTCTAAGCGAAACAAGGTCTCAAGTTTGGGCACCAATGCGAAGCAAAAGAGCAAAAACAAGCGAGAAAAAAAGTTGACCAAGACTGCTGCAACCATAATCAGCATTTATGTGGTCACATTTTTGGTACCCATGTTTTCGCTGTTTCTCTCAGCTGCATTAGGTTTTTCTGAAGAAGCCAGAGGAATTCATGCAGCATGTGCTGGTGTTAGTGGAATTTTCAACGCTAGTGTCAATGTGCTGGTGTATGCTGCAAAATCCAGTATTATTCGACCATATTTGGTGGCTACTTTGAAAGGACTGGTCAGTTGATTGACTGAAATATGATTTCACTACTTTGATGATGATGATGATGATGATGATGATGATGATGATGATGATGATGATGATGATGATGATGATGATGATGATGATGATGATGATGATGATGATGATGATGATGATGATGATGATGATGATGACAACGATGATGAAGACAACAACAACAATGATGACGATGACAACGATGATGATGACGATGACAATGATGATGACAACGATGACGACGATGATGATGATGACAACGACAACGATGATGATGATGACAATGACGATGATGACGATGATGACAATGACGATGATGATGATGATAATGATGATGATAATGATGATGATGATGATGATGATGATGATGATTATGATGATGATGATGATGATGATGATGATGATGATGATGATGATGATGATGATGATGATGATGATGATGATGATGATGATGATGATGATGATGATGATGATGATGATGACGATGACGACGACGACGACGATGACGATGACGACGATGACGACGATGACGATGATGACAATGACAATGATAATGACCAACAGCCACCTGCAGTGAAGAACAGGCAGATCTCCTTTCCTTTTCCTACAAAATCCACCACATCTGCCTTTGCCACTGCTTTCAATCGTCAGTTCAACTCTGCTGCCCCTATGCCCACTCTACCGGCATTGACTGGTCGCCAAATCCGCCGCTCTGTGTGTAAAAATCCGCTACTCAGTGAGCCTCCCATCGTTTTTTCGATGGAGGAAGTGGCCCGGACAGTGGCCAGTTGCAAGCCATCTCCTGCAGAGGGTCCGGACGGCATCACCATGCTTCATTTGCAACACTTGGGCCACGTGGCTTCACGTATCTAGCAGAGCTCTTCTCCTTGTCTCTTGCAACATGCTCCATCCCGGTTTGCTGGCAGCAAGCTAACATCATTCCTCTTCTGAAAATGGGCAAGAATCCTGCTACTTCTTCCTACCGCCCAATCAGCATCCTCTCTCCTGTCATTAAGGTGCTGGAGCGTTTGCTTCTCCCTACTCTTAGCGCTCACTTGTTGCCTGCCCCGCACCGACACGGCTTTCGCCCTCTCCACTCCACCTCTTCAGCTCTTACCAAGATCACCACCACCATCGCCACTGGCTTTAACGTGGCTAAGCCTGCTTCAAGAACAATTGCCGTGGCAAATGACATCTCTAAGGCATTCGATTCGGTTGATCGCCTACATCTTCCACAGAACCTGAACCTGTCCAGCCTCCCTGGCTGGCTCACTCAGTGGATGGCCGCCTATCTCCTTCTCCGCTCTTCACGTGTCCTTTTTGCGGGCTCTACCTCCTCACTCCTCAGGAGCAGATATAGCATCCCGCAGGGAGCAGTCACCAGTCCTCTGCTTTGCAACTTCTATCTTCAAGACCTCCCTGTTCCTGCTAACCCTGCACTGGATGTTGTCTCCTATGCGGATGACATCACCATTACAAGCAGTGCCGTTACGAGATTGAAGGCGGCCACAGAGATGCAGCCCTACCTAAATGAGCTTGCTCACTGGATGACTGGCAATCGCCTGCAGGTATCTGCCGAAAAATCTCAGGTCATCCTGTTCAGCCTGTTTTCTGGCGAGTTCCGTGTCACCCCTCCTTTGCACTGGTGTGGGTCCCCAATCGCTTACTCCAACTCTGTGACGGTACTTGTTGTCACTTTTGACACCATGGCCACTTTCTCTCACCACGTCAATGCCGTCAAAAACAAGGCTCTGGCCAAAACCAATCTGCTCAAGGCGCTCAGCGGCTCATCCTGGGGTAGTTCAAAGGAAATGCTGCTTATACTCTTCAAGTCCTGGCTACAATCCGCCTGCTTCTGTGCAGCGCCTGTCTGGTTCCCATGGATCTCAAACACCAACATCGCCAGGCTGCAACATGTTCAGGACGCCGCGCTACGCATGGTTACTGGGTGCCTCAAGATGTCTGGTAGTAGTCATCTGAGTGCTGAGACCCATGTCTTGCCTGCTGCCCTCCGGGGTAAGATGCTCTGCCAGCAAGCTTACATCAACTCTCGCCACCCTTCAAGCCCCAATTTTGCCATCTGTGAGGAGTCCCACCAGCGAGCTATGCGGCATACCCTGCGAACCTACTTCCCGGGCCAGTCTAGTGCTCCTTTCAGCACTGAAGATATCAAGCGCCATCTAAAACAAGTCCACGCTGCCACAGCCAGAGAGGCAACTACTAGAAATGGGGTTTTGAACGCCCCTCCACCTCCAGTCAGCAAAGAGCAGTCTGTCCTAGTGCGGTCTGACTGGGTTGTGTTGGCTCAGCTGCGTGCTGGTCAGTCATGGCTGCTGAACGCATACCGGCACCGCCTTGATCCAACGATGCCCGAGACTTGTCCCACTGGATGTGGGGCAATCCACACTACTCGCCATCTCTTCAACTGCCCTCGAAAACCAACCACCCTAGCTGTGAAGTCCTTGTGGCTCAGCCCCATGGAGGCCCTGAAGTGGCTGTGCAGCTGGCAGTAGAAACAACAACAACAATGATAATGACAACAATGACAATGATGATGACAACAATGACAATGATGATAACAACAATGACGACAACGATGATGATGAGCATGACTATGACAATGACAATGATGATGACATCTATAACAATAATGACAGATGGTGTTACTGTATGTGGGTTTATGTAGACTGTGTCTGTATTCTGTATGCACTGATGATTTTTAGCGAAACGTTTATCTCATTTACGATGCGATTACTACAGTGATTTAACTACAAGGGCACAGTTGTTGTCACATATGTAACGTGATTACTACAGTAAGTCCTAGTGCAGTGAGTACGATAATCTAATGTTCCGTTCAACGTATCCAATCGAGTGCTTTACAATACAGTTAAAATCGAGCTTCAACTAGATTCTGTTGGTTGCGTCGCGTGTTACTAGCAGCAGCAGCAGCAGTAGTAGTGATGTGGACTTGGTTGAACTTTCCGCAACTCAGTACAACTCTCATCTCATTTCTGTAGTCTTTGCTTCGGGCTGCCAATATGACAGCGTTGCCGCTGAAGTTTCCCACAATGCCAAGTGAGGCGAACAGCTAAAGCACCCATGTTCAGTCAGCTTCAAAATTCCAGTTATGTCTGTCTAACGAACCTGAGTATTAGCGATGTCTGTAGGGTCAACCAACAACAGTGAAGAGATGAGAACACCACAGACGGCCATGGCAAAGCTGGCCACGTAGCATGCCGCAATGATCACCAGCGACCGCTGGATTCGTTGCTGCATGCGCTTTTGTGAACGCTTGAATTTCGCTGCAATAATACAATAGTATGTACGTGGAGAAAACGTAATCACTGCACGAAGAATGTTAGGAATTTCATAAAATGCGCGTTTCGGGCGTAGCATCAGGTCAAATTTTTGAATGCGAATGCGAAAGAAGAAACAGTCAAATCACTTGAACGTGATGTCAATCTGTAGGCCCAACTCTGCAGTCCTATTACGAGCATGATGATGAGCAGAGTTATTCTGATTTGCAGTTTCCAGGGCCAGCCAGCCATAGCTTGTGGGGCAAGGCAGTGCTCAAGTGTCTTGTTGGGCGAGGCGTTCAGAAGACCGGTGCTGATTGGCATCACTCCATAGGCCAGTGCGATTGCCGACATTGCCAGAACGTAACGGCTCGTTCGCCATGCGTTGTAGCTGCAGCATAACTCATTCATTCATAATTCAGAAGGGTGCAAAGCGTGATTCACCGTTGCCGAAAGCGGGTCTTCCCCGAACATTCACGCAAAAAGGTGGTAAGAACGCAAATTTTCCATGCAATTAATTAACTCCATTTAGTTCTTAGGTGGAGTGCGTGTAGTGTTGTTACAATACCAAAATTTCCGTTTGCCTATGACTATGACTACTGTCCGTTTGAGTCAAACCGTTTGACTACTATGACTACTGGTCAAATGCTTTGACTACTTTTTGAAACAGAGCCAAATTGACATTTTCAGGGACTTATCATGTTTCAGTTACCAGGCGTCAGCCTGAAATCGGTGTTATTCCATCAATAAATCATTCACTTTGAAATAAAGAGTGCTCAGGCTTATTAGGCTAAAACATGCGGCAGAATTGTTCTTTTCTATCCAAAATTTTCATTGTAAACCAAAAACAGCATGCTGTGCAAAAACGCCGTAAAATAGAATAAAACACCCTTTGTGTTTTAAGCCAGTTCTTGACGTTTCTTCAACCAAAAAGTGTACATATTCTACATACTGTATGTCATAATCTTAATCTTGGACCTGTCGAACGTGAATCAGGCAGATGCTTCCTTGATGGTATGTAGATGACTGATGCTTCATTGTTCCAGAATTTTAGAGAAAAAGGTTGTTTGGTGTTCTTTATTGCTTAAAAATGAATCAAATTTGTCAAATATTTTGTTGCGAACGGCGAAAAGTGGAAAAATAGTACGCCTGAAAAGCTTGCCTGTTAACAAAACGTAGTCATAGTCAAACGGTTTAACCATCTGGTCTTCGTTCGACTACGTATTGAAAGGGTTTATGGTCGGGTGACTAGTGAAGCACAACAAACTCACACAACACAATCACTCAAAGGCAACTACACAACGGGAATACACTCAAACAATCACACAAAACACTCAATCTCTTCATCACTCCCCCTCATGGACGTCGACTGGGCCTCTTCAGTGCCTGACGGCTGGGGAAAAACAACGAACGTGAGAACTGCTCCGCCTCTGTTGACTCGACATCTCCAGTAAGCTGCTCTGCACTAACACCATGCTGACTCGATCTCTTGTGGGTGATGTTTCCACCTTGCTGTGCCTTCGCTTGCGTCTGTTGCCTCGTCATTGGTGAAACGGAATTACATCTCTTGGGCAGGAAACTCAAACGAACTATCATTCTTTTCCTCTGTCTTCTTCCTCTCTTTCTCTTGCCCCTCTTCATCCTCTTTCTCTTCATTCTCTTCGTCCTCTTCATCTTCCACCTTCTTCATCCTCTTTCTATTCATTCTCTTCGTCCTCTTCATCTTCCACCTTCTTCTCATCACCTTAATCTTCATTCTTCTCTTTATTCTCTTTCTTCTCTTCATCCTCTCTACCCTTCTTTCTCTCAACATCTTTCCTCTGTCACCTCCTCCTCCATCTTCTTGTCCTCTTCTTTTTCCGGTGGAAGAGCTGTAGACTTGGGAGTGTTCAGAGGGGTCTCGGCACTAATGAAAGGGTTTATGGTCGGGTGACTAGTGAAGCACAACAAACTTACACAACACAATCACTCAAAGGCGACTACACAACGGGAATACACTCAAACAATCACACAAAACACTCAATCTCTTCATCACTCCCCCTCATGGACATCGACTGGGCCTCTTCAGTGCCTGACGGCCGGGGAAAAACAAATGAACGTGAGAACTGCTCCGCCTCTGTTGACTCGACATCTCCAGTAAGCTGCTCTGCACTAACACCATGCTGACTCGATCTCTTGTGGGTGATGTTTCGGCCTTGTTGTGCCTTCGCTTGCGTCTGTTGCCTCGTCATTGGTGAAACGGAATTACATCTCTTGGGCAGGAAACTCAAACGAACTATCATTCTTTTCCTCTGTCTTCTTCCTCTCTTTCTCTTACCCCTCTTCATCCTCTTTCTCTTCATTCTCTTCGTTCTCTTCATCTTCCACCTTCTTCTCATCACCTTAATCTTCATCCTTCTCTGCATTCTCTTTCTTCTCTTCATCCTCTCTACCCTTCTTTCTCTCAACATCTTTCCTCTGTCGCCTCCTCCTCCATCTTCTTGTCCTCTTCTTTTTCCGGTGGAAGAGCAGTAGACTTGGTAGTGTTCAGAGGAGTCTCGGCACTAATGAAAGGGTTTATGGTCGGGTGACTAGTAAAGCACAACAAACCTACACAACACAATCACTCAAAGGCGACTACACAACGGGAATACACTCAAACAATCACACAAAACACTCAATCTCGTCAGTATTTATGGTAACAAAGGTAGTCAACCTTTGACTTTGACTACCTGTCCGTTTGATTGCGATATCACAAAAGCGTTAACTATGACTTTGAGTTTGATTAGTAGTCATAACAACACTAAGCGCGTGGCACGCACCTGTTGCAAACACGATCACGCTAGCACGAATTTTCATCACCAAATCACACAATTTTCAAGAATTTTTCTGGTGCAGAAAATGCATCTTTGATCACGCAATTTGTTTGTTGCGCAAGCAAGCTACTTCGTTTAAAGTGCAAGCTTTGCATGTCACCTGATCGGCGTCTTGAACATGAGAATTCTATCTACTCCAGTCAAAAGAATCATGAAGGATTGAGAGAAGGCAATGAAAATCAAAGGAATGACCGCAAGGATACAGTCCGACTGCTTCATCAGCAGCCAGCCGTTCAACATGAGTGCGTGGGCGTGCACTTCAGAGAGGCAACCCCCTAGATCCAGACATGCCAGCATCGCTACCAGCCAATTGGTTTTGGAACGCAGACTACTGCCTTTTCGCACAGTGGCAGCTATCAGGGTAAAGTTACCCACCGCCCCGAAACTGGAGATGACGATAGCTGCTACGTTGATTGCCCGCCGTACCGACATGACTTAGTAAGAATGGCCTCTCTCTGCTCATAAAGTGAAACCACTATGCATCTCACTCAATATCGGTCAGGTTAGAAGAATACTTTTTATGGTTGCTTGTATTATTACATGGCTCTATGACGCACGACATCCGTCTATACAGATTTGTCGCAAATTGGACACACTTTTTCAAATCACAAATTGTAAAGAAATGAAAACTAAATTCAGCTTGCCAGATATCTTGCAATCTTGACTTGCAACCGGACAGTTTTTTAGGATGATTAAGATCTTAGACCAAATATGAAATGAATTGCCGGTGTAGAAAATCAGTAAAATTTTTGTTGACGTCATGCTAGGTCAGGTTGCGTTGAAATATAGCGTACACGTATGTGCAATTACCGGAGGGGTCGCGAATTTCCCGACCCTTCCGGTAATTATGGTGCAGTAGGGATGGGCACGTAAATTAATTTTCGTAACGCATAACGTAAATTAAGCGCCGATTTTTAATTTACGTTACACTTAACAATTACAGTAATTAAAAATATCCGGATACGGAAATTAAACGAATACGAAAATTAAATTTTAGCAATACATAAATTAATTTCCGTATGTGAATTAATTTACGTTCCTAGCGCAAAACAGATTTTTCTGTTGAATCCTGAGCCCACCGTATTGATTTGTTGTATTATAGAGATATCTACTGAATCTTAAATGCGACTTTTAAGGCTAATTTTTTGAAAATGTTTCGCCCTTGTCGCAAAGAAGCCCAATCCCACTCTTCGAACTGCTAAAGCGGTTAATTTCGGTCAATTTTACGGCCGGAATATCTTATAGAAACGTTTTTGAAGGCTTGAATTTGTCAATATGTTACATATCTCCCTGTATAAGAAAATAGGCAGAAAAGCCAGGAACTATAAATTCATGTGTAGGTGTTGTGCTAGTGTTGGAAAGTTCAGGCTTGAAAAATAGGTTCAGGTTCAAGTCCAAGCCAACATCGAAATTTCAGGTTCAAGTCCATCTTCTAAAAACCTGGACAATACAGTCGGTTCAGGTTCAAGTCCACCGGTATCTCCAAAAACTGTAGATATTTTGCGCTGCTTGCAACTTTTCTGAGCTATAAGCCTTTCTATTGGCAGTGAAAAACATAGATCAGACTTTACAGAGCAGTGTACTTTCGTTTTCTGACAGTTTCAGTTTGAAAATAGGTATAAAAACATGATATGTTTAATATTTTTTGGAATCCAACCGAAAATTTTACATAGTTTGCCTAAAAATTGCACGTGAAATTTGAACCTGTTGAGAAAGTCCAATAAAACGGAACAGGTTCAACTCCGGCTGAAATAAAATAGGTTCAGGTTCAGGTTAAAGTCCACAAATTTCAGGTTAAAAACCTATTAATAGATCCAGGTTCAGTCGGACTTGCCAACAGTATGTTGTCCATTTAAAATGCATTCAAGCAGAGAAGTGAAGTTACATAGTTTTCTTCACTACTAATCTTATACGTAAGTACTGTCATACGTTTAACGGTCAGTGTGCGGTAGGTAGACTACAGTCTGTAGTACGTACGTAGTTGGCTGGCTAGTTGCTGCGCAGTTATAAAACCCTCAGCAGCTACAGTAATTCAGCCAAAATACATACCCACATTTCATTCCTTCCTTTTGGTGTGAAGTTAGATTTCAAAAATACGAATGCAATTCCAATCGAACAAACACAGAATTAAAATTTGCATTGCGTACAGTTCATTTTATGATTTTTCCGCGATATTCGATTGCTACTACCTACTAGCGATTTTTGAAGAAAAACGAAAATTAATTTACGTATGGCTGGAATCTTAGTCGTTACGACGTTACGGAAATTAATTTACGTAACGCGTTACAGCAAAAAATTAGCCGTTTTAATTTCCGTAACACGTTACGAATACGGAAATTAAAATCTGGTAAAACAGAAATAACACGTACGTAAATTACCGATTTTAATTTACGTTGCCCATCCCTATGGTGCAGCCACATTTACACATACCGGCCGCTAAATGGCACATTCTTGCTACTCTTTTATTAGGGATGGGCAATGCACGTTCGGCTGCGCCGTTTAGAAAATACAAAAATACGCCCAAAATATGGTCCGAAAACGGTTTTCGCAACTTCAAGCGCAAATTCTTTTTTATGTTCGGTTATTGATGGGAGGAAGTGATGTATTTATATGAAACACAGTATGAGTTATCGAAAAAAATGGATTTTGAACCATAATTCAGCCGTTAAAGGGCATTTTTTTTCTTAAAAACTTGAATTCGTCGTTTTTCGACGTCCATTATCTGTTGAAAGGAGAGTTTATTCAAATTGGTTTCAATCGGATGTAAAATCAGCGTAACTTGTTACCTATATAGCACCACTCTTTTTCTTATCACAGTTTGACAGTCCCCACAAATTGGATTCTTTCTTAACTAGTGAAAATCGGCTTTTTTTGTCGATTTTTTCGTGTTCCTGATTGTTGCGAAAAATCGACGAATTCTGCGAAAGGATTTCAATCGGTTCTGAGTACAGTACACTTCAGGCTTTCGGATGATACTGCTCTCTGCTCTCTGCTCTTGGCTCTCTGCTGTTTGTGGTTAACCCCACAAACGGTGTTGAAGTTTCTGTAAGCCTTAATTTTTGCCATTTCAGTATTTTATTTTATGCAACGCTTGCAATCATACTTTTTCGCATTAATTTAGCTGTGCTACGGATATTCACAGCCTTCTAGTAGCTTTTAAACAATCAAGTGGGTTGAATCTTCGTAAATTGCGCCACAGAAAATCTGTCCTAGTTCAAACGTGCGCCCAAATGCTAAATACTAAACTGCGCGGCTCACACAACAAACTGTTTTAAACCCGAATTTCTCTAATTCTTCAAGAAATCAAGTGCGTTTTACGCGTAATTTATCGCAGCCGGTCATGCTGTCGCGGTTTTAGCATAAACTTTTTCTTGTAGCGCCAGATATTCAAATCTATTGCCCATAACTAAAAATGGTACCAGGTGCGCCATAGAAAAGTTCTTCGCAGGCGGCTGTTATTTAATCGCATTTTTCTGACCTTTAATGAAATCGAATGCGGTTTTTTGCCTTAATTGCCATATCCGGTCATGCTAACCGCCGTTTTAGCGTAGTTTTGTTGTCATAGGTCGAATTATTAAAAATGGTTGCCCATGCCTACTTTTATGCATTCTAGCCAATACGTATGTTTTGAAAGTGTTGATCCGAATGCTTTTGTCTGATTAATTAACTCATTCACCTGCGGCTCCAGGAAAGCTAAAAATGCAGCTGTACTGTATACATGTACATACATCAGCCTAGCCAAGCACTTATAGCACCTATGTAGCCTTATTGTTCACGAGCTTAAAAAACAGGACGGCTCGACTCGCCCAATTCGAGCGAGCTTGTCAAGATTTAGAAAGCTAGCTGTCCTTGCCGAGCCGAACCTGGAAATATGCTACAAAATGTTTCAAATATTATCAAACGTTGACATTTTTTGTTTTTGAATCGTGTGATTTCTCAAGACTTACTGCATTAAAACCAAAGAAACGCTAAAAACGGATAATTAGCGATACTGTAGAAAAGCCTTGTAGTGATTTGATAATTTGATAATTTTTCTAGCGTTCCGTCAAATTTATAGCTCACAAGCGGACTGAGTTTCCAGCGAGCTTGTAGATGCTGACATAGCGAGCCAAACAAGCTGATCTAACTAATTGGAGCTTACTTATCGAGCCGAGCACAGTTCAGTTCATTGCTCGTTTCGAAACGGTGCCTAACAGAATTTCTTACTTTGTTGCTAATAATTTTGATGAGCACTATAATATATATACAGGGAGCAGAATCAGAATAACGTGCCTGAATGGCTTTCAACGACAGTTACACGGACTCCAGCGACTACTACTTGTGGATCAACGCTGTTGGGTGCACTATAGCACTGACCGGGTGTGTCGGCAACTGTTTGGTAGTGGCGGCGTTTTGGCGACATGCTTCTTTGAGAGAGGATGGTCTTCAGCTGATTGGTCTGCTTGCGGTCACCGACCTATTCTACTGTAAGTGTCCTTAGTTCTCATTCTCAGTAGACTCAAATTGTTGAAGTCGAAACGGTTATCGTATTTTCTTTGGCGCAGAACGAACAGAACGATCTGAGTAACAAAAAACTATCAAAAACTGCAAAATCCCTAATTAAACCAGTCGAGCTGTTTGCTTGTAATGTCATTTGCCTGCAGTATCTGTAAGAAAATGTCTGGGTTGTTTTTCATTCCGAGATAATAAAGTGACTGGGATCTTAGATAATTAGGGCGCAAACAAAGAACAGGTGCGAACTGAGTGTCACGTGAGTGTCGAACTGTTTAGCTAAATCTAGGACTAAACTCAGACTCAGTGACCGACCAAATTTTCTTGTAAAATGTTGCAAAATTTTTGGATGAGTTTTGCATAGAAAAGTATGAAAAATAAAAGCTTCTTAACAAATTTTAACGAACAAATAAGTAAAGAACTTTAATTTTGGCGAAGCATCTGACTTTTGACTCTTGGTACCATCCCCTCAACCGCCCTCGCCCCCCTCATGATTTCAAATTCCTACCTCCCTTCAGCCGAAATGTTTGCTTATGGCTGACATAATCTCATATTTTGTTACCTCATTTGGGTACCCGCCAGAAGCCATCGGATGCCTTACCTGACTAAGCTCAGTTAAATATCACGCCAACCCAAGCCAAGACACACGTTGCATCTTTACAGGTAGTACAGCGTTTTTGCTCGGCACGTTCAGACTCATCTCCATCCACGTGCTGCAGATGGGATTTAGCAGACTGGAGTGTCTGCTGCAGATATATCCAACCTTGTCGGCCATATACCAGAGTCACTTCGTAACAGCCACCATAGCCGTCAATCGCTACAGTGCCACAGCTGATCCTTTGAAGTACCAAAGTGAAGTGTTGCCGATAAGAAGAATAGTCTTCTGTACAATTTCCTTTTCATTTCTGGGCGCTAGTCCCATGTTTCTCGGGGTTGACCTCCGCTCACCGTCTCCTGCTTGTACTTTGGGGGCCAGCGCTCATAGACTGTTCACAGTCTACTGTACAGTGTTGTATTGCCTGTTAGGCCTTACTGTACTAGTCTTTTACCTTCGCATTGTTCTTATTTTGTTTTCTAAGCGAAACAAGGTCTCAAATTCGGGCACCAATGCAGAGCAAAAGAGCAAAAACAAGCGAGAAAAAAAGTTGACCAAGACTGCTGCAACCATAATCAGCATTTATGTGGTCACCTTTTTAGTACCCATGTTTTCGCTGTTTCTCTCAGCTGCATTAGGTTCTTCTGAAGAAGCCAGAGGAATTCATGCAGCATGTGCTGGTGTTAGTGGAATTTTCAACGCTAGTGTCAATGTGCTGGTATATGCTGCAAAATCCAGTATTATTCGACCATATTTGGTGGCTACTTTGAAAGGACTGGTCAGTTGATTGACTGAAATATGATTTCACTACTTTGATGATGATAATGATGATGATGATGATGATGATGATGATGATGATGATGATGATGATGATGATGATGATGATGATGATGATGATGATGATGATGATGATGATGATGATGATGATGATGATGATGATGACGATGACGATGACGACGACGACGATGACAACAACAACAACAACAACAACGATGATGACGATGATGACGCGATGACGATGACAACAACAATGACGATGATGATGACAACGAAGACGATGACGATGACAATGACGATGATGATGATGATGATTATGACCATGATGACAATGATGACAATGACAACGGCGATGATGATGGTGACAATGACAATGACGATGCCGATGACGATGACAATGATGATGACGATGACGATGACGATGATGATGATGATGATGATGATGATGATGATGACGATGACGATGACAATGACAATGACAATGATGATGACGATGATGTGATGTTGACAACAACAATGACGATGATGACGATGATGATGACAACGATGATGCCGACGATGATGATGACAATGACAATGATGATGATGATGACAACAATGACAACAACGATGACGATGATGATGACGCGATGACGATGACAACAACAATGACGATGATGACAACGACAATGATGATGAGGATGACAATGACGATGACGATGACGATGATGACCACAATGACAATGATGACAAAGACAACGCGAATGATGATGGCGACAATGACAATGACAATTACAATGACAACAACAATGACAATGATGATGATGATGACAACAATGATGATGACAACGATGACAATGACCACAACGACAATTATGACAACAACAACGGCGATGATGATGGTGACAACGACGATGACAATGACAATGACGCTGACAATGACAACAATGACAATGATGATTACGACAACAACAACAACGTCAATGATGATGACAACAATGACAATGATGATAACAACAATGACGACAATGATGATGATGATGATGACAACGACGATAACGATGACGATGATGATGACAATGACAACAATGGCGATGACAACAATGACAACGATGATGATGACAATGATGATGGCAACAATGACAATGATGATAACAACAATGACAACAACGATGATGAAGAGGATGATGATGACAATGACAATGACAGTGATGATGATAACAATGATGATAGATGGTGTTACTGTATGTGGGTTTATGTAGACTGTGACTGTATTCTGTATGCACTGATAATTTTTAAGCAAGCGAAAAGTTTGTCTAATTTACGATGCGATTACTATGTACAGTGATTTGACTATAAGGGCACAGCACAGTTGTTGTCACAATACTGTATGTAACGTGATTGCTAAGTCCTAGTGAAGTAAGTATGATAACCTAATGTTCTGTACAACGTATCCAATCGAGTGCTTTACAATACACTTAAAATCGAGCTTCAACTAGATTCTGTTGGTTGCGTCGAGTGTTACTAGCAGCAGTAGTAGTGCTATGGACTTGGTTGAACTTTCCGCAGCTCAGCACAACGCTCAGCTCGTTTCTGTAGTCTTTGCTTCGGGCTGCCAATATGACAGCGTTGCTGCTGAAGTTTCCCACAATGCCAAGTGAGGCGAACAGCTAAAGGACCGATGTTCAGTCAGCTTCAAAATGCCAGTAATGTCTGTCTAACCAACCTGAGTATTAGCGATGTCTGTAGGGTCAACCAACAACAGTGAAGAGATGAGAACACCGGAGAAGGCCATGGCAAAGCTGGCCACGTAGCATGCCACAATGATCATCAGTGACCGTTGGATTCGTTGCTGCATGCGCTTTTGTGAACGACTGAATTTCGCTGCAATAATACAATAATAGTATGTACGTGTAGAAAACGTAGCACTGCACGAAGAATGTTAGGTATTTCATAAAATGCACGTTTCTGCGCAGCATTGGTTAAATTTTCGAATGCAAATGCGAAAGACGGAAAAGTCAAATCACTTGAACGTGATGTCAATCTGTAGGCCCAAGTCTGCAATCCTATTACTAGCAGGATGATGAGCAGAGTTATTCTGACTTGCAGTTTCCAGGGCCAGCCATCCATAGCTTGCGGGGGAGCGCAATACTCGAGTGTCTTGTTGGGCGAGGCGTTCAGAAGACCGGTGCTGATTGGCATCACTCCATAGGCCAGTGCGATTGCCGACATTGCCGGAACATAACGGCTCGTTCTCCATACGTTGTAGCTGTAGCATAAGTCATTCATTCAGAAGGGTGCAAAGCGTGATTCGCCGTTGCCGAAAGCGGGTCTGCCGCGGGCATTCACGCAAAAAAGCGATAAGCACGCAATTCCATGCAATTACATAACTCTGTTTAGTTTTTAGGTGGAGTGTGTGGCATGGCACGCACCTGCTGTGTTGTTGTTGCAAACACGATCACGCTAGCACGAACTTTGATCACAAAATTTCTGTTACAGATCACGCGTTCTTTGATCAATTTCAATTTGTTTGTAGTACAAGCAAGCTACTTCGGTTAAAATGGAAGCATTGCTTCTCACCTGATCGGGGTCTTGAACATGAGAATTCTGTCTACTCCAGTCAGAAGAATCATGCAGGATTGAGAGAAGACAAAGAAAATCAAAGGAATGCCCGGAAAGATACAGTCCGACTGCTTCATCAGCAGCCAGCCGTTCAACATGAGTGCGTGGGCGTGCACTTCAAAGAGACAGCCCCCCAGATCCAGACATGCCAGCATCGCTACCAGCCAGTTGGTTTTGGAACGCAGACTACTGCCTTTTCGCACAGTGGCAGCTATCAGGGTAAAGTTACCCACCGCCCCGAAACCGGAGATTACGATGGCTGCTACGTTGATGGCCCGCTGTACCGACATGACTCAGTAAGACTGGTCTCTCTCCGCTCATAAAGTGAAACCACTACGCATCTCACTCAATATCGGTCAGGTTAGAAGAATACTTTTTATGGTTGCTTGTATTATTACATGGCTCTATGACGCACGACATCCGTCTGTACAGATTTGTGACTAATTGGACTCTTGAGATACGTGTATTTACTGCGAAATTTTACTGTAGTCACGAATCGTAAGACAAATTGGCGCGCGCTTTATTTTTGAGCATGCTTTTTGGACCCTTTATTAGACTGGCGCTAGCATTTGAATGCCGCGTTGGTTATGTCGAATTTTTCTTCAAAATAGGCTACTATTTTGGCATAAATCGTTACACGATTTTCAAACTATGCCCTGTAAAAGCTGCGCTTGTAATCTATAAACGCGAATCACTCTGTGTTGTGGTAGGTTTCTGATCTCAACACGAAAGATAAATACTAAGTGTAAACTACGCCGCCGATCTTCCGCTGTGCCGGCTAACTAAATGTGAAAAAAGAGGAAAAAGAAAAAAATAAATTTTTATCCGAAACAATGGAGGAGTTTAATGGTTGAGCAACGAATTATGTCGTTTACACTGTTGCATCTTGCATCAATCAAATGAGTCGAGTCGAGCCATACGTGTAACAGGTCATCCGCCGAAGGGGGAGGGGGGTTGGGGGGTCTGGCGCCGGCCGGGGGGTCTGACCCAAAATTTTGGGAGGGGGGTAGGGCACTAAAAAACGCTCAAAAATCGAAAAAATCGCAATTTTCGGGCTAAAAATCGCCAAAAAATCGCTAATTTGGGCTGAAATACAGCTAAAAAGTGCTGTTTTGCAGGCGATTTTGGCAATTTTTGTGTCTCAAATTGTAAAAAATTGCAAAAATTTGCTCAAAAATTTACTTACCAGAAAAATCGGAGGGGGGTTCGGCGAAATCGTCTCGGGAGGGGGTCCCCATCCGGGGGTCTGGCCTAAGTCGGGTGGGGGGCAGACCCCCCAAACCCCCCTGTTACATGTATGAGTCGAGCGATGAAGCGAAACAGGCTACATCGACTTCCTTTCATTAACCTTTTATTTATTTTTCATCTCAATTTCTTGCCTAATAAAACGTCGTGTTCCTAAAATACGTGTTCTGCTTTTTCTTTTTTATTTTGTATCTTCGTTAGCTTCGACGTCGGCTAGTCGCTCAATTTTTTCAGCCGAAAAGATTAAGTAGATCTACGTTGGCGTAAAGTAGCGGGCGCGGCGTGGCAACGTAGCGCTGCCATTCTTCGCTTCAGTTTTACACGGTAGTTCGGAAAAGTATATTTTAAAATGGGTTACGCTCTCTTGACAGACACTATAGGTGTTGCCAGAATACAAGGTATACTTACATACAGGCTTAATCGAAGAATAACTTCTCTAAAATGACATTATTTCAATGAAAGATTGGACAAAACGC
This sequence comes from Sabatieria punctata, assembly GCA_030248155.1. NCBI lineage: Eukaryota > Metazoa > Nematoda > Chromadorea > Araeolaimida > Comesomatidae > Sabatieria > Sabatieria punctata. The sequence goes on from JASANB010001894.1 coordinate 42,458, forward strand.
TGATAGTAAAAGTGAACGTGGGGCGCGCCTTTTTGGAGGAACTAAGAATGCCCATAAAATGTATTTTATCGTCAACTTTTGAGAAAAACGATTCAGCAGTGGCAATCTGGCCTGTCTGAACTTTTACCCTCCGCTGCCATTTTTTAAACTCGCCGTTGTCTGGACCTGTATTGTGGTATTGTACGAAGAGATTGTTCTGATTCGCTTTCAGAGCACCGGTAATCCTTAATGCAAGCACAACTGAATTGACGTAATCTACCCTACCTTGACCATTAAATGTGGAAATGTAGCTAGCAGGGTTTAGTTAGGCGTATCCTAGCAATGTTAATCATTTGCGAAGCAACCACGGCAATAGACATGCCTTCAAGTGACACCAACGTTGACTATCTATGGATAAATCTTGCGCGAAGCACAGTAGCCTTCGGTGGCTTGACTGGAAACTTGTTGGTCGTGCTGACCTTCTGGCGGCACGCTAGCTTGAGAGAGGACGGCCTACAGCTTATCGGACTGCTCGCTGCAACCGACTTGCTATACTGTGAGTGAGTGCAATCGTTTTCTCTTCCATTCACATCACCTTTGTACATGGCTTCACGCAAACATTCTCAATAGACTTATCAGGGCTCAGACTGTCGTAATGAGGTACGGTAGCAAGTTTGCAGAACAAGCAAAAGCTCAGATTTACAGTCGATTGGCTCCGTATTGCAATAGGTACATACAGTAGAACCACATCCTGCTGAACTACTACGTATACTTCTTTTTAGGCTCTTTATCAGGCAGGCTTAGGGTCAAGTTTATGCTTACAGCTTGCATTAGGATGTTTTAGGTCCCTAGGCCAGGCTTATCTAATGATGAAATCTAATAATGTTGGATATATGGTCAAAAAGAATTTCAAAATTTTCCTATTAGACTGTTTAGGCCTAATAAACCACCAGTCACAGATGATCTTAGGTTAGTAGGTTTCCGATTTGACGAGACGAACTCATAAATCAATGAGATCAGCAGACGCTTCTACGCATCTTTTGCGTTTCATTCAATGTGCCTGCAGGTGCTGGTGCGTTGGTGACCGCAGTGTTGCGAGTGGTGCGCTACGGTCTGCTGGAGCATACGCAGTTCACGCGACTTGAGTGTTTGCTTCTTACCTACCCGGTCATGCTGTTGATCTACCAGAGTCACTTTCTAACAGCGTGCATTGCCGTCAATCGCCACAGTGCCACGGCTAAACCGCTGCAATACCAGCAGCGCCAGCTGCCTATCACCAAAATAATCGCAGGCACCATTCTGTTTTCGTTTCTAGGTGCCACTCCGATCTTCTTAGGTGTAGACTTGACCTCACGGCCCTATGTTTGCACAGCCGCAGGTAGTGCACACCGCATCATCACTCTCTACTGTACGATGTTGTACTGTTCACTTGGACTCACTGTATTGCTCTTCTACCTTCGCACTGTATGTCTTCTGTATTCAGACCAGCATAAGGTAGCCGATTTGGTTTCGTCGGCCATTCAGAAGGCAAAACTGGAGAGACAGGTGAAGCTGACAAAAACAGCTGCAACCATCATGACCGTATATATAGTCACTTACTTTCTGCCCATGTTTTTAACTCTCCTGTCAGCTGCAGTTGGTGTAGCGGAGGAGATTAGGGGAAGACTGACGCCCTTTGTTGGTCTCGGAGCACTCATAAACTCCAGTGTCAATGTGCTTGTTTACGCCGGGAAGTCCAGCCTCATTCGACCCTATTTGGTGGCCACTGCCAAGCGAACACGGCATGTGACTCACTGAAGTTTTGTAAAAAACGGCATATACAGATACAGGTTGTACAAGAAGCGAAAATTTACATTGTACCTCTAGCTTAGTTTGAGGCTATTTGCATGACTGGATATGACAATTCAGGCAAAAAACCGCATTCGATTTCATGAAAAATTAGAAAAATGCGATTTAATAACAGCCGCCTGCGAAGCCAGCAAAAAGTATGATTGCAAGCGTTGTATACAATAAAGCACTGAAATGGCAAAATTAAGGGTTACAGAAACTTCAACACCATTTGTAGGGTTAACGGCAAACAGTAAAGAGCAAATTCTTGTATCATTCGAAATCCTGAAGTCTACTGTACTCAGAACCGTTTGAAATCCTTTCGCCGAATTCGTCGTTTTTTCACAACAATCAGGAACAAACAAAACAATCCACGAAAATAGCAATTTCAGTAGTTAAGAAAGAATACAATTTTTGGGGACCGCGTCAAACTGCGCTAAGAAAAAAGTGGTGCTACATAGTAGGTAACAAGTTACGCTGATTTCAAATCCGATTGAAACCAATTTGAATCAATTCTCCTTTTAACAGAAAATGGACCTTGAAAAACGACGAATTTAGTTTTTGAGATAAAAATGCCCTTCAACGGCTGAATTATGGTTCAAAATGCATCTTATTCGACAGTTCATATTCTGTTTCATATAAATACATCACTTTCTCCCATCAATAACCGAAAACAAAAAAGAATTTACGCTTGAAGTTGCGAAAACCGTTTTCGGACCATATTTTGGCCGTATTTTTTGTATTTTCTAAACCGCGCAGCCGGACGTACCTTGCCCATCCCTACTAATAGGTATCGGTACCACTACCGGATGCTGCTACTACCCTAGTAATACTGATACCATATCCCTCTTGAGTCCCTTACTGTTAAATCTGTTATTTTCAGTAAATATCGCATGCATATTGTTTTGAACAGGCGCATAATTTCAAGAGGGTTTAGCTGGGAAACAGAGCAGCTTCTCGGAATTAATCTCCGCTTCAGGTGCAGACACTCTCACGCAAAGCTTGTCTGACAAAGAGGAGATACAATTAAGCTAAGATTTCACTGTAGTTCTATGTAAGCATGAACACCAGCCTACGCTGTGGCAGTTTGTACTATTGTGGTTTGAATTATCTCTGGTCCTTGTTGACCATCTACATGTTACTCTTCTACCTAATCATCCTGTTGGCGCTGTTGTGTTCTATGAAAAAACTGATGCACTCCAGTTTTCATGCGTTGGTGATCAGTCTAGGAGCGGCCAGTGTGCTCTACACCATACACCAGTATATTTTCATTCGAGAGATGCCCACTTGGTTGTTCAGTGTTAGTCAGTTCACGTTTTGACTGCAAAACTTGGTCAACAGACTTGTAACTTGCAGGAATCGCTACTGGGTAGTCACCAGCTGGCCATAGCTGTCAAATCAGTCAACTGGGCCATCTACTACTTTCAACTAAATGCAGTTATACTGATGGCCGTGAATCGACATGCTATGTTGACGCATTCTTTAGAGACTTATAACAAGGTAAACTATGTAATCTAATTTTATGATGATGGGATCATAGTAGTAATAGTGTGACTGACAGACAGTGGTAAAGGATGATTGTGCTACGAGGGAAATAACAACGAGGCAATAATTATGACAATGACTATTAATGGGGATATGAATGAGGGAAGGCAAAAAGGAGAAACACAAAGATGAGGATGAGAATGAGGGAAGGGAAGGACAACCACAAAGAAAATGAGGATCAGAGTGAGGGGAAAAGGATAAGAACAAAACAAGCACAAAAACAAAGATGAGGATATAAACGAGGGAGGAGAAGGAGAAGGAGAAGGAGAAGGAGAAGGAGAAGGAGAAGGAGAAGGAGAAGGAGAAGGAGAAGGAGAAGGAGAAGGAGAAGAAAAATGAAGATATGAATGAGGGAGAATATGGACAAGGAGAAGGAGAAGGAGAAGGAGAAGGAGAAGGAGAAGGAGAAGGAGAAGGAGAAGGAGAAGGAGAAGAAAAATGAAGATATGAATGAGGGAGAATATGGACAAGGAGAAGGAGAAGGAGAAGGAGAAGGAGAAGGAGAAGAAAAATGAAGATATGAATGAGGGAGAATATGGACAAGGAGAAGGAGAAGGAGAAGGAGAAGGAGAAGGAGAAGGAGAAGGAGAAGGAGAAGGAGAAGGAGAAGGAGAAGGAGAAGGAGAAGGAGAAGGAGAAGGAGAAGGAGAAGGAGAAGAAAAATGAAGATATGAATGAGGGAGAATATGGACAAGGAGAAGAAGAAGGAGAAAGAGAAGGAGAAGGAGAAGAAAAATGAAGATATGAATGAGGGAGAATATGGACAAGGAGAAGGAGAAGGAGAAAAATGAGGAAATGAATAAGTGAGAAGATGGAGAAGAAGAAGGAGAAATATGAGGATATGAATGAGGGAGAAGATGGAGAAGGAGGTGGAGAAGTACAAAGATTAGGATGTGAATGATTCTAGAAAGAGAATGACAACAAGAGCAATGGAGATAACAATGACAATGATGACAGCTATGATGACAGTAGTCTTAGTCAGTTCAGGGTTACTTCTAATAAGCAGCATGTTTACTTGTACATACATGAGGGCACTTCAATCCGCCTTTACATTTCAGCGATGGAGTCGAAACAATACAATGAAGTACATAGCGCTTCAGTGGGGGTTAGGCCTGATCTGGATACCAATCATGGTCTTCCCTGGGCATCAGTGCCACTATGCCAGTTTGTACGGAGCGCCCATTTTCGACGATCCACGGGTATGCTTGTGCTACTGTATGTATGTGCCTGTTTGCGGCAGAAAACAATTGGTAGAAAACAACTGAAGAGCAGAATCAAAAGGTTTCAGGTGGAGTCATTCTATTACCTGCTAGAATTACCGATCGACATAGGCATTTTTGTGCTACTGGTCTGTATCCACGTGCGTATGTTCCACAAGATGAAGGTGTACAAACGGAGAGTGAGCACTATCAGCGCCACAGTGAGCGATTCGGATGCGAGGAGGGTGGCCAAGTCTGCTAGAGCTGGCGAAATATCGCTGGCTTTCATTGGGGTGGCAAATACCGTTCTCTACGGGGGGATGGTGTCGTTCTGGATCTGTTTCGCTCTCGGCTACAACACCCCCCTGCTGAACGTTGCTTCGTACATAATGCAAGATGTGTTCGTATTCTCGCAACCCTTTTTCTTGCTCATCTTTTCCGTGCAAGCTAGACTGGCCATCATGAATTGTTTGTGTTGCCATGGAAAACTGGCTAGGGTTCTAGGAACCACTGTTCATAACGGGTAAAACAGCACAGCAAGATTTGTCTGTACTTGCGAAAATTCCACATGTTTTGTAGACTACAACTGTACGTAGTATATGTACCTCACTACTATGAGTACCTATAAATATATGTACGTATCTTTATCTTGCATAAGAGAGAGTTGTTGTTGTTTGTGATGGCCACAATTCAAATTTCCCGGGCATTTATTGCGATAAAACTGTAAGTAGACGGCTATATTCGTAGCGCTTCGCATAGCTGAGATTATAGTTTTTCTTGCTCGAGTTCTAGGCAGTGGCGTACCCAGGATTTTGCAAAGGGGGTGTAAAATTTTGAAGTTGCATGGTTGGGCCGCTGCCCTGCCCAACAAGGGTCGAGAAAATTTCGCAAAATTACCCTTCAAAAACTTAAAATTGACAGAAATTACAAGTTTTATTAATTTAAAGTGGCTTGGTTGGGCTGGGCTTCTGTCCGACCAGGGCGAGAAAGTTTTGAAAATTTAGCCTTCGAAAGCGTATTTAAAAGGTATTCTTAGCATAAAATAGACAGTTTTAGTACATAATTAATTCATTTCTCTTATTTTTGTCTAATTTTTCCTCCCTACCTCCACCACAAAGGGGGGAGTGTACACACCCTACTCCCTTTTGGTACGCCACTAGTTCTAGGCATTTGTATGATTTTTAAATCGCATGTAGCGTGAGTGCACCAAGATTTTTCGTTGTTTTTTCGTTTCATAAGTGCTAGGTGCGGTAAGTAAGTAAGTAACTACGTAAGTAAGTTTATTTCGCCCAAACACAGAAAAAGAACGAAATACAAATGTTGGGCGCGGCGCGGCATACAGCCGACCACGTATGGTCTTACTGTATGTTGCTGAAGTTATGGGACATGTTTCTGTAGTTTCATTTTTGTTTGCATATTTGCCAAATACAGTAATAAAAATAATGCTTTGTTCCAATGGCAATTATGTGTCTGTCTTGTTTAGGAGCTCCGCCTTCGCTGCCCGGGTAGCTCAGAAAGGCAGAGCGTTCGGCTTTTAACCGAAATGTCGCGGGTTCGATCCCCGTCTCGGGCGATTGCTTTTTGAACCTTTCACTTTTCTTAATACTTTATTGATACGTTCTTAACAAACCCGAGCAACTTTTGTCACACATCGTCGACCAACTCAATATTTACTTGAGCGAGTTTGGGCCAACGCACAGTTTAATTAAAATTTCCTTTAGGCGTGAGAGAATCTAGCATAGATCTACGCACAAAGCAATTAACACGAATCTGTCTCTATTCCCACGATAATTTGATTAAAAAACTTGCACACTTTTTTATTCAATTCGCCAGGAGCCATGGAAAACTGTAACGCCGGCTTTTCGCTTTGCACCGTCAATTATCTTTGGATGCAAACCACTCCTTATATTGTCATTTTCTACGGACTTGTCTTGGCTGCCCTTATATTGCGCCACGATAAGCTCAAATCCAGCTTCTACACTTTGGCTATTAGTTTGGGCTTTGCTAGCACCCTTTATTCGCTACATCAGCACCTTTTTATTAGGAATAAACCGGTCTGGCTATTCGGGGTGAGCACTTTTACATTTAACTATTGACTTATGTCAGGCGTTTAGGAGAAAACACGCCTCAGCAATGAAATTGGAATCGGTGTAAAGGCGCTAAACAAAGCTGTCTATTACGTTCAAATCGCAGGCGTCCTGTTTATGGCGCTTAACCGCTACGCATCTTTGACGCGTTCGCGCGTGGAATATAACAAGGTACAAATGACATATCAGGACACTACTACCTAGTCGGGAATTACCAGCCTCGGCTTAACTTACAGTAGGTTCAGGCTAGTCTTTGACGACTGGGTGTAAAATCCTAAAAGTAAGGTATGAAGTATTAACGTAAATACAGTATGGCAATTTTAGCTGTGGACCGTGAAAAGAACAGCCTGGTCAATTACGATTCAATGGTCTTTCGGGTTGTTTTGGGTTTTATTACTGACCCTACCAGGCTATCCTTGTCATTACACCTCCCAATACGGGGAGCCTGTTTTTGATGATCCAAGAATCGAGTCTTTGTACTACAAAATCCAAGTTCCCTTAGACACGTTCATACTTCTCTCGCTTATTTTGCTCTATATACGCATGTTTCTTCGCATGGACTGGTACAAACGTAGAGTGAGCACTGACCAGAACACGATTCAGGCAGCTAAAGCGGCACGAAACGCAGAAATCTGGCTGGCATTTGTAGGACTGATAAACTCAGTCTTGTTTGGCTTTATTTGGGCATTCTGGATTTTGTTCGCTCTCGGTTACGTCTCTGGCACCACTTTGATTCTATCCTATGTTGCCCAGGACGTTTTCGTTTATTCGCAGCCGTTCTTGTTGCTTTCTTTTTCCTCCGGAGCGCGGCAGGCGCTCGTCAGTCTGCTCGGCTGCCGTGGAAGACTGGCGAAAATCGTGGCTACTACACGCGTGTCAAGGGCGACCGAAGTGTAATCTAGGCATACTTGACGGAGGTTTATTTTTCAACTGCGAATTTTACATGACAATAATTTAGTAGATGTATTGAAGTGTTATTTTTCTTCCGGGTACGGTTGTAAAAGTTCGCTAAGGAAGTTTTGCGAGTTGGCACGTCCCAATCGTTTGAATCTGTAGTTGCAACAGAACCAATTAGAGCCCGAAGCCACTTCATAGCAATTGTAGCTAAAGTAAATGTTGAATTTAATCATTGACAGGGTGTTTAGCTTTCAAAGCAACTGGTCCTTTGTTAGGCACAAAAATACATCGATTGAACACTCTAAATTTCCCATAAGCGAACGGGAACCTTTTTTATCTACACTGCAACTGTTTTAGTGATTACAAGAACACAACTATGATGAATTGAAGGAAGATCTGAACATAAGTTTTGTACTTAAAAGTAGTTTGTATTTTTCTAAGTGGCTATTCTTCTAAAACGACTATGTACAAACATGTAGGATGATTTCGAACCTGTAGGTTTGACCAAGAAATCTGTCAAAATTACGGTAGTTAGTGTTTTGAGTTACCAACCTGCAAATAGGACAGCACTTTCCCTTGCAGCAAGCAGCCTCAGAGTGTTGCAGATAGCCGGTAATGACTAGAAACAACAGGACAACTGCCAAGCTCGACTTCATCTCTTCCAAATTTGCACTAAAGCTAGGCGTCGGCTGCCGTCTAAAATGGCTCTAAAAATGATCAGTCCATTTTAAGGCCGGCGGTGTTTGTCTTGAAAGACGATGCTCCAATGACAATAGAGTGGGCCCGGAGTGGCCTAATGGCTTTATTGCCGCTTAAACGTTGGACTTTGGAGCAATTTCACGCTACGGATAGAGTTACCCGCGGGGGCGCCACGCGACAATTACGCCTGGATGGCGTTTTCCTTGGTGACATTTGAATGCGGATTCAATTAAGCAGCTCTTTCTCTGCCAGCTGACAGCTTTAATCAACCAAATTTGACAAAGTTTATTTAGATTTTAGCAATGCAATGCAATTCGGTAGTCTAAAACCTAGTACAGTTAGTCATGGTTTCTCAGATAGTTACAGTGTCTCTCCCTAACTGACCATACCGTACTTACATAGATGCCATCATAATACTGTACCGATACCAATGTCAAGAAATCCCTTGATTGTGTACAACCTATCTAAATAGTACCTAAGGAGTTTGCGTTTTTTTCACAGGATGTAAAACTCGTACTAATTTCTCATCAACAAAATGAACATTTGGTTTTTGGTTGCTAAGCGTTTCTCCTTTGCAGCGGAAAATTTGGCGCCAGACGCTGTAAAATTTTTATTCAAATTACGAAATTGGATTTGAAAACAGATCGTTTCTAGATATAGTACGAGAATCAATCGATAACATTAAAGTTTCTCTCACAATATTCCGTAAAGCTGTCAATAAAGGTCTTGGCTATTTGAATATCGGACACTTCTCGCTTTGGAGGGTTCAAAATCGGCGCAAGATCGCTTAAATTTTCGCACTCTCCACTGAGATTTGAAGTCTGAGAATCAGGATCCTCAACGATCGAATTCAGCTGAGATGGTTTGGAAGTTTCAGGTTGGTAGAGAGCCGACTCCTCATTCTCGTTGGTCAAACTGTCAGAAAGCCAAGTGTAGTTTGGATTGCATAGAGAGGGAATCAGTAAACGGCACTCTTCTACTTCATTGTAATCTGTTTGAACTTCTGAAAAGGAAAATTCTGTCAATCTTGGTTTTAGAATAGGCAAGCTAGCATAATGCAAAGACGAAATCTGTACCTTCCGATACGAGCTCCTTTTTCAGCCACTCTTCGCTGTGATGCATGCTTTCTTTAGTTGATGACGGCTTGACGCTATCTTTAACAACTGCAACTGAAACCACCTCAGTAAGCTCTTCCGGATTCGGTGGGTCCATGCCACGTGTTTTTGCAAACGTTTTCATCAACTCGTTCACTGTTGTTCTAAAACTTGTTGCACAAACATCTTTTGTCGAATGATTAGCGGCTGTAACAGTCAGGAAAATAACAACATATACGGTACCAGTACACATATCTGACAACGGTAGGTGCACCTTAAAGTGGTACCATATGTTGTTATTTCTCTGACTGTGTAACCCAACTCACCTTTGACCGCCGAACCATACAGAAGCTGAAGCAACATCGGTGAATGTTCGACCGTAATAATGCACTTTCTTGAAGTATTGTGACATTATGTCTATGGATAATGTGTTCAGCGCCACTCCAATACTGATGTACAGTATGGATATTGGGATATACCCTTGACTAAAATTGGGGCCAGTATGCATTTGGAAATGACAGTAGTGACGGTGGACTTGGGCTAGTAGTCATGATGATTACATGCTAATGGTGTCGTGTTCTGCTGACGATAAGCGTGGTGGTGTGCTTGTTTTGTGATTGGCTATGATGGTGATGGTTGTGCTAGTGTTAAGAATATCAATTGGCATAGTGGAGATAGGGATGGCAGTCATTAATGGTTCGTTGGGGATGGAGGCAGCACGCAGCAGTCATAATGATATAATTGTTATGATAGTGGTGATGGTTGTCTTGGTAGAGTAAGTGATTGTGGTAGTGCTTATAGTTTTATGGAAATGCAAGTGGAAGTAGAAGTGGTGCGGTGTTGTGTTGTGTTGTGTTGTGTTGTGTTGTGTTGTGTTGTGATGGAGAGTAATTATCAAGGTTATGGTGGCAATGGTGGTGGCGGTGTTGTTGTCGTAGTGATGAAGTCGGTGGAGGATGGTATGGTAGTGATGGTATTGTGATAATTGTTGTTGCTAGTTGGTCGTGATGATCGTAGTGGCGACATGATCACTTTTTCATTGTGATTGGCATTACCTTTTGGGATATATGTCACCAAATCCCACAGTGCTGAGGGAAATAAAGGTGAAGTAGAAGGCTGAAGGGAAACCGATGTCCTGCTCATACAGGGGAAATAGCGCCGCACCCACAATGGTGTACAAGAGAAATCCAATACCAAACAGCACTCCGGTTGAAATTTCGGTAGGAGCCAGTACTTCCACTTCTTTGCCTCCTACACTGAATCTCCTCTTCATATTTGTTTTGCTCATACATTTCTTGCACCACAGCCCCACAAAAGAAACCGCATTCTGAATAAATTTTCCTAGATTAGCCAGGAAAACCAGAGCCAGTGGAATGCCAACTATGCCGTAAATTACACAGAAAATCCGCCCCGCCACAGTTACAGGATACACGTGCCCATAACCAATCGTACTGATGAGAGTGAATGCAAATAAGAAAGAATTTGCGAAAGACCAGTCATGCCGAATTTCCTCTCTGAAGCAGTGCTGAATTTCAGTCACGGTAGCCACATCCGGTACCATTTTCGGTCGATACAATATCATTTTCTGCAGACACACTTTGGCTTCTTGAGTTAGCTTTGGAATGCGATATTTCGGTTGGTTCGGATGCCGTTCCAACCAGCCAATGGTTAAAGCTCCCGTAGTGGTGTAAATAGCGATCAGAAGGAAAAAACCGATTTGTACCAAGATTGATTTAGAAAGCTGAAAATCTTGTTTCACAAGCTTACAGACTACAAGAAAGAGAAAAATTAGAAAATCAACTAGACCCAGTTAGAAACTGAGCAGCAATGGAAAGGGGGCAGGGAAGACTTACGTTTTCGGAGCGAGAGTCCAAGTTGTACTTTGTGAAGGCCATAATAGTAGCAGTGGAGCGAGCAAGAAAGAAATGAGTTTAGACAAAGTTCAAGTCGGAGCGGGGTATCGAGTAACCAATCAAGGAAGAGGCAGCGCCCTAAAATCGTTTCCGTTCAGCGGTGCGTGTGTTTTTGGCCTCGGCTGGCCGGTGCTAATAATTCTCCAGACGCCGCTAATAAAATATCCGGTCGCTACCTCGTTCGCCTTAAAAGGGCAATAATTCGTCGACTGCAAAATTATTTTTCTTGTTAAACAGAGCTTTTTTGTCAGAGGCGCCGCTCGCACTAGTCGATTAGGTGGTGCAAAATTGAGCTATTATTCACTGATCCGACACGCTTCGGTGGGGATTTGAATTTAGTTTCTTACGGCTGGATAGCTAGTTATTTATTGAAATTATTTCGTTGTTTAGGGGTATAGAAAGCTGGGAACGTAGACTTTTGGGATCTCTGTGTGTTGTGTGAAGAGCCACGGAATTTATTCCTTATTTCATTAGTAGTCTTGCGTTGGAACGAAATCTTTTGAGAATTCTAAAATCCAATTTGCTAATGGCTTATCTCATGGACACAAAGCTCTTAGACTGAATTGAACCATGCATTCCTTCCGTGTTGCAGGCAGTGATATTGATATACTGTACGCTTGTATTTTCTGTTCAATCGAGGTTGAAATCGATGGCACCGTGAACAGACATACATACCGTGTATCCCTATTGAAAAGCATAAAACTCATGGAGAATGTTTAGACTATGTTCCATACGTATTCGAACCAATACATGTACAGTATGTAGGTAACTCATGTACCTGCAGTACAATTACGTTGTAATACGTCCTATGGCAACACCAATTGTTCCTGCAGGTTTCAAACCTACAGTATGCATGCACTACTACGAATTCTCAAAATTTCTCAAACAATCAGGATTTCCGTATACGGCTCTGATTTTGTAGTTTTTTGGCATACAGAACCGGCCTGAATTAAAATTTTCGAAACTAAACTTTCCTATTATACATTATTAGTCAAATCAATAAAGAAATCTCAATATGTCGATAAGCGAAAAATTTTAAATTTTTAATATGTTTTAGGTAATATCTGAAAGAAATTTTTTTGAATTTCTTCATCACAAATAGAGTGGAAATTCGTTAAACATCCTCTACCTGACGCAATGACCTGACTTTTTCATGTGCGGGACTTTTGAAGGGGCAAGTCTGCCGGAAGTCGATGCGAATGAGCTGAGAATGGAATCAGAGAAACGTGGACATCTGAGTCCGGGTTCGACATCGAGAGAACACTGTTGAATTTCAAAGACTGCACAGAGTGATTTTGGATAATGGAGAGCTCGTTGAATCAGGGATGGATATTTTTCCGAAAAAACCTCGGCCTGTTTTTTTTCTCAGTTTTTTCCGATTTTTTTCCAAAATCGCGGAAAAAACTCCAGCCCAAGTTCCGAGTATCCTAGACTGGTTTTATGATTCCTAACGCTTTCTAGCGCCTTCCTCAGTCTTTTCAGACGGGAAAGACACGTGTTACATAATATATATCGCGAAATAGGCATGAAACAGTCCCTGACAGGCTCCATCAATAAAGGCTATATGCAAATTTTCTTACAGCATTTGCATTTTTGTTTTCATGCCAAATTTGGTCTTTTCTGTTGATTTACTAACAGTTTTGAACCAGTATGGTCTATTATACATCGCAAAAGTACATTTTTTAATAGAAAAATGACATAAATTAGCTATTTTTAGCTTGAGTTTTTTCCACGATTTATGTTTTCCGACCGCTAGGAAAATAACCGGTTTTTTTCGCAAAAAAAAACCGGAAAAAAGACCGGAAAAAATACACCTCACGTCCCTGCGTTGAATGTTTGTAGAAAATCACTTTCCGATAAACAGTTCATTTTTTTGGTTACTCGAGTAATGTGACAAAAATTGATTTTCATAAAAAGCTTGCAGAAATTACCTGAAACATATTAAAAATTCAGAATTTTTTCTAAAATCCATTTTCTCGAAATATCGAGCTAGCTAATTCTGGGACACCCTGTGTATACCCACATACGGTTTTAGCGTACGCACAGTCATAGGATTTACAGCTGCACTAATTTTTCGTTTAGACACCTTTCTAGTGGAGAGGATTTTCTGCTGGCCAAAGCGCTAGAATGCTTCTACTTCACCAACGCCACCACCATCCCATCTCGTATATCATTTAGTCTAAAATAATACAGAAAACTGTTTAGCATTGCATTGACATTCTGATAATGCTAGAGTAGGGCGAAACAAAGGCCCAAGCCGCGTTCGTACTGTTGTTTGGGTATGAGGTTTTCAGGAATCGGTTCGGTATGGGTAGGTACTTTTCGGCATACCCAGGAATCGGTTCGGTATGGGTAGGTATTCGCAAAAATACCGGTATACCGGTATTTATTCGGTATTTGCTGAAAATGTTTTACAAAGTCAAAACACCGAATTTTCCATTTACAAGGCCATTGATTTAGTTATTTCTAAGGTCAGAGGCTAGAAAATTTATCAAAAGCAATGGGATTTACAGTTTCTTATGAATTTTTTTAATCTTTTTAGTTTCACTGAAGTGGAAATCATTTCTATAAATAATTTTGGCTAAGAGAAATGCTTCCATTATACTGTAGTTAAAAGGCCTGTTAGTGTACAGTATGGAGATCTAAAGCAGCAGTGACTAAACGCGGGCTTATTTTGTTGATTGTGATTGTACTGTACATGTAGTACATAGAGACTTGATTATTTAGCAGCAGTGCAAAGTTTAGTGAAAACTGGACCGCCGCTTTCTAATGACAATGCAAGTTTGGGATGGGGAGTAGGGTCCGTCAGAGGACTAAAAATCCTTCAAATTCGATATTTTGAGAGGATATCGTAATAGAATGTGTTTCTGCATGGCCCAAAAATGCAAAATTACAAAGAAAAAATTGTGATCATAGAATTTTCGAATAAATATTTCAGTAAGCTGGACAAGAAATACCGATTCCCAAATACCTGGGTATTCCCGAAATAATCGGTATACCCGGTATGGGTATTTATTAAAATACCTGGAATGGGTAGGTATTTATTGGGTAGGTATTCCCAAAAATACCCATTTTTCGGTATGCTTCGGTATACCCAATCAACAGTACGCGTTCGGACTGATGTTGGTTAAGACGCTACGCTGCTAACTATGTTAGGTGTGACATAAAACATAAGAGTAAAAATCGACGAAATGCCCTTAACTTTAATCATTCTCTTCTGCACTTTCAATTATCGCTCAGAAGCAGCAGAATTCTGAGCTACTGGCATGCGTTTGCGATAAATTAATGGGATTGTAATGTAAATGAGAACACTAAGAATTTCCACTAATACCGCTGATAAAGAAGTAATATTCTTTGAAGAATTTCTGTCCTATAATCCAGCCTGTTTGACAAAACATATTGTACTTCTTCTCAGGATCTTGCAAATAAGAAACCTACACCTAAACGAAAGCACTTAGCAAGCCATACAAGTAAAACACCCTTACAAACCGCAACGCAAACTTTTCGTTTAGCTCAGATACTCAAACGGCATACTGACTGATATGAACCTATCTAGTGACACAGCCATCAGCATAACTGCTGCTAAGGGAGCACCAAACATAAACAAAAAGAAATGGGACTTCAAAAAACAATCGAAACTAGTTTGCGATGTCAACGTTTACCAATTAAAATTACCAAATTCTATACAAACCAGCTACTAAGTATGCAGAGCCCATGATTGCATCTGCCAAAGGGAGAGCGCCGATTCTTTTTTGTTGCGCAGAGTAGGGTATGTTGCCACAGCTCCAAATACCAGAATATTGAGAGCAGGCAGATATGGTCGCGGGCCCTCAACTACGTATATACAATGTAGGTTGCTGTTGCTGGTATCTGTCGTGTGCTATTAACCACTGCAGAATTCATTGGTTTTGAAGCAACTAACACAACACAATATTTTCTGCCCTCATAAATTTCAAATCCAAGTTTGTCATTGTTTGCGCAGATTAAACTATCCATTCAACGTATGTGAATGGCAAACGCGTCCCGCTGCTTCATCACTAGACGCATTTATTGATTCAGCAGAGTTTTTCGAAACATTAAAATTGATATAAAACTTGTGTGCAAGTAGGATATAAATTACCCATGGAAGGCAGCAGTCACTAATGAGGCAATATTTCAAACTTTAATGGGCGTAGGACTTGGAACACTCATTATAAGGCAGCTGATTAATCGCATAGTCAATTTCAGTCATGCGTGGCTGCTATGCAACAAGCACGTATGTCTGTGTAAGTAGGTTTAAGCCAAATGACCAACCAGAAGGCTAGCAACTTCTTCGGATCCCAAAATAGGAATGACTGGTTTTGGGAATGGACCGAAACCACAACATGGCATGGCGTACCAGATCTATTCCGCTCCAAAACTCTTGTGTGTAAGGTGTTGTGGCTCCTGGTACTTACTATCACTTCTTTTCTGATAATAATTGCCGTAATCTCGCATATAAACCAGTATGTGTCGGGTTCTACTTGGATGCGGGACACTTATTTCATTTACAATCAGACAGGGGCAGGGCTCTCGTTTCCAGACGTTGTTGTCTGCAGTATGAACAAGGTGTCGCAGAAAAAATTAAGCCAAGCAAATGTCAGTTTAATGGCAGCTGCATATGTCATTGATACTTTGCTGGGATATAATTACTCACTTCAAGGAATGCTGGACGAAGACTCAGAATTGTATCATCAGCTGAAAATGGCGTATATAGCTGTAAGTTCAGCCCAAGAATCCATAAAAGAATAGCAAGAATGTGCCACTCAGCGGCCGGCAGAGTGTTGATGCGCTGCACCATAATTACCGAAGGGGTCGGGAAATTCGCGACCCCTCCGATAATTGCGCCTGTGCTATTTTATTGCAGAGCAACCTGATTTTTTAGTGGATATTCAATCTGTCTTTGGGAATATAGCTTCCTGGTTCATTCCTTAAGTCTGGGGCAACATGATGAAGGGAAAGAAAGGTAAAAAAGCTGGAATATGCAAGCATGTGGCATGTGTTAATGGCCAAGCTCGTATGCTGCGTTCAAAATGGAAAGTTTTACAAATGCAAAAAGCCTGCTGATGCATTTCAGAGATATCTTGCCTTGCGATTTGGACACTCCTTTTTACTTATTGTGATGATTGAAGATCTTAGACGAAATATAGAATGAATTGCAGTTGTAGAAAATCACTAAAAATTTTGGTGCCATCATGCTTGCTAGGAAATGAGGTTGTGCTACAACAAAGCGCATGCGCAATTACCGGAAGGGTCGGGAAATTCCAGCGCATGAGCATCCACACTCGGCCGGCCGCTGAGTGGCACATGCTTGCTGCTCTTTTATTGATAATGTATCCTCTCCTCTCCTCTCCTCTCCTCTCCTCTCCTCTCCTCTCCTCTCCTCTCCTCTCCTCTCCTCTCCTCTCCTCTCCTCTCCTCTCCTCTCCTCTCCTCTCCTCTCCTCTCCTCTCCTCTCCTCTCCTCTCCTCTCCTCTCCTCTCCTCTCCTCCTCTCTCTCTCTCTCTCCTCTCCTCTCCTCTCCTCTCCTCTCCTCCTCCTCTCCTCTCCTCTCCTCTCCTCTCCCTCTCCTCTCCTCTCCTCTCCCTCTCCTCTCCTCTCCTCTCCTCTCTCTCTCCTCTCCTCTCCTCTCCTCTCCTCTCCTCTCCTCTCCTCTCCTCTCCTCTCCTCTCCTCTCCTCTCCTCTCCTCTCCTCTCCTCTCCTCTCCTCTCCCTCTCCTCTCCTCTCCTCTCCCTCTCCTCTCCTCTCCTCTCCTCTCCTCTCCTCTCTCTCCTCTCCTCTCCTCTCCTCTCCTCTCCTCTCCTCTCCTCTCCTCTCCTCTCCTCTCCTCTCCTCTCCTCTCCTCTCCTCTCCTCTCCTCTCCTCTACTCTGCTCTCCTCTCCTCTCCTCTTCTCTCCTCTCCTCTCCTCTCCTCTCCTCTCCTCTCCTCTCCTCTCCTCTCCTCTCCTCTCCTCTCCTCTCTATAGAAAAAGTTCTTAGGAAGAAAAAAGTTGGGGTTCACTTCCAATGAACAAGTGGCTTGAGCTTTTGAGTCCAGACTGTGAAACTATGTTCAGTGAGTGTTACTACAGTGGCAAAAAGTTTAAATGCTGTGAACACGCCGGTGCCATATACCTTCCTGATTATGGTAGATGTTTCACACTGTTGGCAAGTGGTCTCTCTAAATCTGGTCAGTCCATGAAAGGTGTCCACAACGGACTGTGGGTGATACTCAATGCTGAAACAGATGACTACGCACCATTCATTACTCCGGAACCACCCAGCAACGGTTTTCTGGTGTTTTTAACATACACTCCTGAATACAGCTCCTACGTACCTCCAGTGGCAGTCAGTCCAGGCAGTCGTACGTTTGTCTCTATGTCAGCGGAGACTGCAAACGTCAGTTTGCCAGATGTCATTATTCCTGGAATTATGCCTATGCATACACCAACACCAGAGTGTGAGAGAGAACAACAGTTGAAGTATATTCAAGGTATATATATTTGCAGTCATGTTCACAATGCTACATAGAAAGAAAGATATTGAGTTTTTTCTTGCATCTCTAATGAAATCATACATGTAACAGGGGTCCGGGGCTCTGCCCCCCATCCGACTTAGGCCAAACCCCCCGGACTGGACCCTTCGAGACAATTTCCCTTCTCCGATTTTTCTGGTAAGTAATTTTTGAGCAAACTTTTGCGACGTTTTACAATTTCAGACACAAAAATTGCCAAAATAGCCTGTAAAACAGCACTTTTTAGCTGTATTTGAGCCCAAAATGACGATTTTTTACTATTTTTAGCCGAAAAATTGCGATTTTTGAGCGTTTTTTTAGTGCCCAACCCCTCCCTAGAATTTGGGCTCAGATCCCCCAGCCGGCGCCAGACCCCCACCCCCTCCCTTTCGGCGGATGACCTGTTACATGTATGAATGAAATCCTTTCAGCTACATATATAACGTGGCAGTTTTAGGGGAGTACTGGCGAGATCTGTGTCGTGATGATTGTTTCGCTGCTTTGGAAGATAAAATCTGTGGATGTCATCGAGTATCTCCACTCCGGGGTGAGTTCGAGTTCTGCGACCCTGAATCAGCTCACCAATGCAGATTTCGACTGCAGTTTCCCGATGAGTAAGTATTCGTTCAGCATTGGATGTACAGAGTTTGCTTGTCAACAAACTGAATACCTTCAGAGATACAAACAACTGCCAGCACGCCTGCAAACCAAGCTGTTCGTACAAGCGAGTGAACTTCCAATCCTCAGCCACTTCTTACCCAAACCACCAGTCGGCCACAGCTCATGCTGCTCTCAAGTCCTACCTTCTTCATCGGAACACAACCTCTCTTAAAACAGAATCAGGTGCACTCCCTACCTGCCCTATAGGGTTTCCTAACTTGTATCACTGCTGCAGCTTCAGCCCAAGATCAGCAGCAACTTGCTGTGGTGACAGTTTTCTTCCATTCCGGCAAGATCCGACTGGTAGAGACAGCTCAGCGCATGACGCTGGAGACTCTGATATCGAACGTGGGCGGAGCTATGGGGTTGTACGCCGGAATCTCCCTGATCACCATCTACCAAGCGTTTGCATACCTATGCAGTGCAGCTGTTGAAGCCTGCACAGAGAGCAGTTGTGCCAGACACCCTCCAGGAGGCAGGCTTGGTCAGAGGAAGCGTTCTTCTGGGCTTAAGATCGGTAGGAAGCGACCGCGCTACCGGTTTGGCAAGAGGGTACCACGCAAAACTTTACCAGCCTTTGGATACTATGAAGATGCACCCTCGATTAATTCGAATGGACCTCATATGCCCACCCCTCCACCTGTGCTCAGTCCTCTCTAACCATTTTCGAGATCGCTCTGTTTTATCTTATCAAACCAAGATACAAACAAGTATGTACAGGTTGTCCAAAAAAACCGGCAATTTACTTCTGGCAATAGTTTGAGCGGACGGACGGATCTTTTAGCTTGCGGTCGCCTCAAAAAGAGCGCACCATGATCGATCGATTGACAGGTCGCCGGCCAAAAATAAACCACTGAGGCAGGTACTGTAACAGAGTCTAAAGTGAGCAAGTTGATCACACAGCAATTTCCTACTGTTTTTCTGTTATTAATGATTTTATCATGACTTTTATCTCAAATTCGGAATGGAAAATAGAGCTGGATAGTTTATTTGAAAAGTTCGCTAGTGTAACAACCGGTTCCGATGTTCCGATGGTATTATATCGGACGTGCTAAAAGTTGAAACGGTTACCCCACACCAGTGTAAGCTAGTATGGAAATCGAAACAGTTTGAGAACAAACCGTTAGTACAGCTACATCCTCGGTTTTTCACTACCAACAACTCGGTGCCAGTAAGGTACAAGTGGTGGAGTAAGGAGTGCTCAAGTGCTACAAATTTCCTCCTAGAGATAGGAAGTTGGTACAATTGACGGAGAACACCTAATGAGTGACTTGGGTGACACTGGAGGTTGTCGTTATACCAGCCAACGGTGCGATTCACAGGATGGAGTTGTAGTATGGCAGATAAATTCAACCCGTGTGTTTTGTACATAATATGTAGCACAAGGAAGATATGATGCTGAATTTAGTGATCGCCACGTCATTATTGAAGCGATTCAGGGCGCCTTCACTACATCGTTGACTCAGCATTTGTTCCAGAAACAACCAAGTTGCCTACCACGGAACGCCATATTGATGGAAAACGATGTTGCTTTGGCATTTGACCCAGTCTCACTCGAAAAGATTAGTAATGCAATTCGGGATCTACACCTTACCAAACAAACGGTGGAGGAAAAACCATCCAACCTGACACCAATCGAGAGGTCACCGGTTCAATCCCGGTCGTCTCCTCCAGTTATGTAACAACCGGTTCCGAGGCCCGCTCTAGCACCAACTAACTTTACTCTCTCGATCTCTGTACACGCACTCCAGCCAGTCAAAACATCAGCACAAGACTTCCAGCTAAATATACCAACACATACCACGTACCAGCCTAACATACCAGATTAATAAATCACTTCTGCTACACTAAGCAGAACCCAAGTCTACCAGAGGGTACAGGTTTTTCAAAGTGGCTCCACGTCAGTTGCAAGAGTGTGCTTGGCACCTCTTCTAGCCGCTTTCTAGCATTCAGCTCTTGATTGAATAGCGGTTACTGGAGGTACGCTGAGCTGTCTCCAAACTTTGTGTATCCGAATTTGAGGCAAAAGCCATGATAAAAGCATTAAAAACTTAAAAACAGAAGCAAATTGCTGCCTGTGTCTGACTGAGCTATAGACGGTTACAGTACCCGACTCAGTGTTATATTTTTGGCCGGCGACCGACAAATTGGTCGGTCATGGCGGCTGTTTTAATTGAAACCGAAAGCTACGTAAATGATCCGTCTGCTCAAACTATATCTGGAAATAAATTCTTGGGTTTTTTGGGCAACCTGTATGTATCAGAGTTTCAACAGTTTAACTGTGTGTTTCTTCATGTCTATATTGGTTCGTCAGAGTCTACACTGACACTATTATAATTTATATTTGGTTAGCCACCTGCGAAATATTATCTGGTCACGGCACGGTGTCAATACGAAAGATATTAGGAATATTAGCAACGTGCAGAACAAATATTGCCTACATATGTTTTAGGTTTTCTATTGAACAAAGCGTTTAAAATTTCAATCTGTGATTGTTTAACTTGCAAGATATTTTTGATTCATCGGGACAGTGATAGATGACGTACATTTCCGGTAATCTGGCGACTATACTTTTTTCAGAAGAAAGCTTAGACCCATTAGTGAAAGACAAAAACAGAGGCTATCAGTTTTTGGCCCGCGATCAATTATTCAAAGCTAAATTAAACTTACAATATACTGGCTGTTTTGTGGTCTGCAACCTTCCAACAAAGGCTTTACTCCTTGCTACAAAAATGTTTCCTTAGACAGATTAGATACCACAGCCAAATCATTTACGTGTGTAGTCTAAAACAACAATCTACTCTGTGGGCGCAACATCGAACTAATTCCCACATCGGTCCACTGCCCAGTAGACTCATTCGTTTAATCGGATATTTCACGTTGTTCACGAACAGCAGAGGAGATTTTTGACTTCCGGCTTTTAACGCTACTTGAGTTTTCATACGTTCTTGTTGACTCAGGAAACCATAATAGGGCGGCACTGCAGCTCGGATACAAACAACCAAAACGGTTATCAGCAAAAAGCTTGACATGTCAGTAGGTACGCACACAACGCTAAAACAAGCACTTTTGTTTGTTATTGCAATTATTTTCGAGACATGTGAAGTGGATCAAGATCAGATACATACGACAAATCAAAAAGAGATTTTCGTCTGAATTTTACTAATGTCAGACCAATTAAACAAAATTCTAAAAAAGTAGATACCGTTCTACTGAACGTAAAACGGAATAAACGCACGTTGCTGCTGTTCTTCAGGTGGTTGAAACTCAAAACATGCATTGCATATGACATGTAAGAGTTGTCTGATCTGCTTGAAAAGCCGTCAGTTGCAGAATTTTTAATCAAAAGACAGACAACGCCCTAGCCAGCCTCCAATAGTTGCTCGATCGACTGAATCTAATATGGATCATTTGCAACATTAGCGACAGAAGCAAAACAAACTAACTCAATGTCAATTTTTGCACAAGCTTTAATAAAATCGAACGCAGGGAAGGTAGGTAATAATGACTTTTTATCTCGATTTAACTTTCCCTTTTATAGCAGTTATGTAAGTGCAGGATCCAAATTAACTTCAGCCTCAGAGCAACTCATCTAACTGATATATACTTGTTGTACAGAGCGCAACAGAAAATGCTGTGACTGCAGCACTGCTGCAGCGCCACTTTGGTATCTCTTATGTAGGTTCTTTGTTTTCGATCGAAGCCATCCTTTTTCGGCGGATTCTGTGCTTTCGGAGGGATGACGGCGCCGTTGAAGTATGGTCGAAAGTTGGCTTCAGTCAAGGGAACAAAGAGAAGCAGAGAAAAAAGCACTGCTAGGAACATTGTGCTGGCTTTCCGGATAAAATTGTGAGTTCTGAATGACTCGCTGAGCGAAATAATTGGGTGATATGAGACTGGCCAAGGGGAAAGATGAAATTTCCTTATATATATTAGCCCCATCCATTGAATAACAACAAAATCTGAGAATCGAATTTACAAGTACTGATCAACTATCAGGATTGCAATTAAAAGTGCAAATAGTTTTCGCCTGTTTACGAACGGCACTTAGGGAGCATGATCGAAATGAATGGACTGTAACAAATCTAATAGCAGATAGTTGTGAGGGTGAATAATTGAGGGCGAGGAGGATCAGGTAGGTCTAGGGTTTGTTAAACTACTCAGCTTATTTGATGAATTAAAGCAAGTAATCGAAAACCATTTAATTAAAATCTTCCATCCAATCAATACCTTTTGTGAAACCAAAAACAACACACAACACTGTAAGCACAGCACACTTGAAACGTTTTACCCAGTTTTCTGGCTATCTGTGCTATATTCACACGTTCGCTTTTTCTCGGCGGTGAAAGGCGGATTGAAGCTTGTAGCCGGGTTAGCTTGAATGGGAAACACTCTGTGGAAGCGGTTAGCAGTGATATTATGACTAAGCTGGTCAATAACATTCTAACTCGACGTTCTGGCTAGCACTTGAGTCAGTCAACTGAAGTCCAAACTTTTATGGACGCTTTATAAGTGTGAGAGAATATCGTGCAATTTTATTACAAATTTCTGCTTTGATGTTTGCTCGCAACCCCCGCATACCGTGGGGTTATTAAATCCGCAGATATAGTAACCGATAGATCTTCATGTTAGGCCGAAAATCACTGCCTGCCTCTGTTGTTGCATTAGCCACATACAACAGACTGAGAGTATAAAGCCACAACAGCGGTACAATTCGCGTACACACCGTGTCCACGGATTTTTTCACCTTTTTGAAGGTGAATTCCTCTTGACCCATTGACATTGGAAAGCCTGCTTTCCGACCAATCCATGCCCAAGGTGTTGCGATTCAGTAAAGACAAGAAAAGACACACACAAGCAATAGAAAATTTCATGCTTCAACGTAGCAGTCAGAGATGTCTGAATCTAAGTGCATTTTTCATCTCGTAAACGACGCAATGGGTAATTTTCCTCTGTTCGCTTCTAATTATACGTACTGGATGAAGCAGAAAAATTATCATTTGCAGCTAATTCGTACCTGTCGGAAGCAGTGCAGTGACCTTCAGATGAACGAATATATAATATGTTACTGGGCAAAGGAGTACAGTAGTCAAATGAACTTTTATCGAGGCTTTATAATGACAAACCAGTTTGGTAGGCAGAACGTAGAAAGAACAGCTTCTCCTCTACAAATCAAATGCCTAAAATTCAACGCTTTTAACGCCTGTAATTTTGAAGGTCTAAAAATATGGACGGGTTGTTTTTGAGAATTTTTTGAGAATTCATTTTCTAATATTTTGCTTTAAGTGATCAATTTTGGAGCGTAAAACTTGAAATCTTAGCAAGAACTGGCTAAGTTCATTGTGAAGTTGCAACCCCAGCGCCCAAGCAGTCAGTGGTGCTTACGGTAGTTTATTATACAATAGATGATAAAGACAGCAGACTAGTAGTAGAAAATCGTGCTAAAGAACGTATTCTAAGAATGACAGCGGAGAGAAGAAAAGAGTCTGTCAATCGTAGGCGATACAAAACAGAATCACCAAGGCAAAGGCTGCTTCTTCTCCGGGTGCACTTTTCCATCCATTCGGAAATTGAGCGTTGTAGAGGAAGTTGTGGGAGGTGCGCTAATGAGGGCCTCGGCCTTGCACTCGCTCCCTTTGCAGCAACACCAGTCAGCTAAACAATACATACCTATAGAAAAAGAACTAAACATCAAAACAAGTATGTATGGCTTAACCCTCAAGCGAAAATGTTTGGGATTTAACTTTTTTTTTTTTTTTTTTTTTTTTTTTTTTTCTCGTAATATCAAACGGTTCCTGTTGATTCCAGTGCTGATAGACCAGACCAGCCAGTAGTTTGTGCACGGCCGTGGTAGGGTTACGCGAATCGTACCAGACCAAATCATCCTCGAACGTCAGATTTCCGGCCCTAAACGCACTTTCCACATCGGAGCGCAGATCGGAGAATCGCTTTTTGATCTGGTTCCCCACATCGTCAGTTGGCACGAACAAAATCCGCTCCCCGCCGAACTTCTCATTCATTGACTTCACAATCTGCGCGAGCTTTTGGGTGATTGGAATCCCTGGCTGGCTGGCTTCCAATACTCCCAAATAGATGATCTTCTCCACTCTGGCTTGTACTAGTAACTTATGCAGATGGTACACAGTGCCAGCAGCGCCAACCTTAACTATGACGTCACCTTTGCCTGTTCTTCCATCTTCCTTCAGATCTTCAATGTACCGCTCCAACCTGCAAATTAGTTCCCGACCAGCCCGCAAAGTGTACGTTGTTTACCGAGCGAGCACCGATACATAAGCCGGCATGTTGACCAGCTGAGTGCAGCCACACATTTTGCTCAGGTAGTAGGGCCAAGTGGGACCGTTACTGGATGCGAACAGACCATACGAGGGCTCAATGTGTGCCTCTACTCCATCATCCGCTAGACTGTTTCCGATGCTCACCATTCGTTTTGCAGCCCGGTAACGCTCCTACAGAACTGGCGCTTGCATACAAAATGGATGTACAGGGTGTGCCAAAAAAAAACAACCCAGCTACAGAGTTTTTGCTGTAGCGACCACGTCTCAACCAATTTGAATGAATCCTTTTTTTAAAGAAAGATAAATAAATTCTTGAAAGATTGATATACCGTTTATTAAGATAGCCTGCTTAGTTCCTATAAGAGATATTTGTCCTCAAAGTCAAAACAGAGATTTTGGCATTGAACCGAGTGATAAAGAACAACCCAGCAGATTTGTAGCTTTTACAACAATGAATCTGAACCGATTTGAATGAATCCTTTTTTGAATGAAAGGCTGATTAATTCTTCAAAGATTGGTGCAATTTTTATCGAGATTCACCGTTTAGTTCTTGAGATATTTTGCCTTCTAAGTCAGAAAGAGATTTTGGCAAAGAACAAGAGCGATTCCGTTGCATTTT
>JASANB010001895.1:0-70643 GCA_030248155.1 Sabatieria punctata
TACTGGTGCGGTTTTAGCGCGTTGGCAAAGCTCATGGCTTCTCCTAATGACAAGTTAGTAATTCTTGCAGATTTGTTGTGCACAGTAGAACTGGAAGGGGCTTCTTTTTAATTTCTTTTTAGATGGGCATTTATTCAAGATTGGGCTTCGGTTTTTCATATTATCTGAGAGATTCTTGTTGCTTGAGAGATTTGTTCATATTCCTGGAGAGAATCGCATTCTATCTTATTATTTGTTTGAGAATACAGATATGAGAACTGAAGGTTGAGACTGATTGATCTTGGTATAACCTACTAATTTGCAGCAAACGTCCCTCTCATTTAAAGCGGGGCTGTTGGGTCGGTTTTTTCCTCGGTTTTTTTCGTTTTTTTCAGGGGGCTCGGAAAAAACTAAAATACGGAAAAAAACTTTTCAAGCAAGTTTTTAAAGGAAATAGGCCAAGTAACTGATTAAATTCGCTGCAAATACTTCGAATTTACGTTAATAGAAGCCTTAGAAGCATTTCCACGGCATAACTTAGCTGTTTTTCGTAAAAAATACCGGTGCCATTTTTCAGGCAACTTTTATTATTGTATTTTTAGTGTTTTAAAATCAAATTACTACTCTAAAAGATGGAAATTAGTGCATTTTGTAATAAGACACTTACGCTATTACGTTAAATTCTGCAATAAAAAGCGATTGTTAAAAAATTTTTTCTGTCATCTCGGAAAAAAACTTTTAAAGGAAAAAAACCGAAAAAAACAGGAAAAAAACCGAAAAAAAACCGGCTTGAGTTTTTTTCCGGAAAACAAACAGCCCTGATTCAAAGCACGCCATTGGATTGGTCTAAACAAACCAAGGCCCGGTGATGGCCAGTAGGTAAATGGGAACCGAACCGGCGCTGCCGTTGTGTGCACCTAATGGCAGCAAAGGGGAGGGTTGTTTGTAGACTAGGGGCTACCTCATTGAAGGGCTCTGAAAAAGAGAGCGAGGGGTGTCCTGAGCTGTCCGGAAAGGACAGTGGAACTTATAAACAAATAAACAAACAAACAAACCAGACTTCGAGGAACCAATTGAAAAGTTGACATCGGGAAGCAAAATCTGCATAAAAGGAATGGCTACTTGAAAGACTGCAAGTACGATAGCAGCATTGTTTTGCCTGAATTTTGTCGAAAAATTTCTGCATGGAACTGACTTTTTGAAAGTATAGATCTTTGTTTTGCATGACCAAAATTCATTTCGCAAAAATACAGTACAACACAACACAACAGCCGATCCGATCCGATCCGATGTGCGGGAGGGACCTTACGGCTCTACGATAAGACCTACATGTATGTGGTCCATTTCGCGACCCCCGTGATGCGTCAATTCCCGGACGTTTCCCTTCTATCACTGACAGCCACTCTAGCCATGGGGTTGTTGGGCGCCAGGTACTAAGAGAGTGCCTGGCGCGTTGACGTTATTCTGATGTCGGCTCCCAACGTCCGCTTGGTGCGCCCCTGGCGGGAGAGGCCCCCAGGCCTAGTCGGTTTCCATGGACAACTCGTCGCGCACAGTGGCTTTGCGGCCCAAAACCACTACACCGACTGTTTGCCGGCAAGTGTTGCAACAGTCAGAGAAATATCAACATATGGTACCATATTCGTATGGTACCCCTTCGAATCAACAGCGAAACGCCAAGATCGGTTACCGATAGCCTTTTAAGTGGATTTTTGGTAAAATTGAGCCAGTTTGTTAGTACTAGAGCCGCGATTAGTTCATTTAGGGTGTTTGTATCACAATCAAACACAGGGTGGCAGTGTCGCAACCAGGAGTTCGGAAAGGGGGGTGTAAAAAATTTAAAGTGCCTGGTTTGACCGTTTCCCAACAAGGGTAAAAAAATTTATAAAAAATTTCATTCAAAAACGCGTTGAAAACACATTCCAGGCTTGAAATTGACAGAAATTACAAGTTTTAGTAGTTTAAAGTGGCCTGGTTGGGCTTCTGCCCGACCAGGGCGAGAAAATCTAGAAAATTTGGCCTTCAAAAAACGCATATAAAAGACATTCTGAGCACAAAATAGACAGTTTTGGTACACAATTCATTAGTTTCGCTTATTTTTGACAGACTTTTTCTTCCTACCTCCACCGCAAAGGGGGTGTACCCACCCTACACCCCCTGGACACGCCAGTGCCGGGTGGCATAAAATATAAATCGGCCTTAACTATTAAAATTTTAGCAAAGTGCACATTACCAAAACCACTCGTGACATGCTGATGGGCGACTACAAAATCGAGGACGCCACTACAGACGAGGAATACGTGTTAGCTCACAGCGAAATGACCTTCTTCATCGAACCTAAGCCACTCACCTCCACCGATCAAACAAGCCTCGACAAGTTAGCGCACAATAACGTGTGAGTGACTTTCTTCCAGGCCAACCCAATCTATAACAGAATGAGATGGACATACGTAAAAAGCGGCTTCCATTCGGTTAGGAGCCATTGAAATTAATGAAACGACGTCCTTTTTCAGCAGTAGACGCACTTCGGCCAGACAGTCTGTGCCCAACGGCGCCGTAGACGGGGTCGGTCCGACCACCCACGAAGATCACTCACCTCACTCCAGACACAGCACACACAGTTTGACTCCGGCTGTGATGCCGCAGCGGACCAGGGGACAGAAGATGTCCAAAGCTGTCGAGTCATGGGGAGCTGCGTTGGCGCCGTTCGCAGCCTTACATAGAAGGAGATTGTCGGATAGAATTAGAGAAGCTGTAAGTTGGCTAAAGTTTGTCACATACATGCAACAGGGGGGTCGGGGGGGGGGGTCTGCCCCCCCCGACTGAGGCCAGAACCCCCCCGCTGGGGACCCCACCCCCCAAGACGATTTTGCCGACCCCCGCTCCGATTTTACTGGCAAGAAAAATTTTGAGCAAATTTTTGCAATTTTTTTCAATTTCAGACACAAAAATTGCCAAAATCGCCTGCAAAACAGCACTTTTTGGCTGTATTTCAGTACAAATTAGCGATTTTTGGCGATTTTAAGCCCAAAAATTGCAATTTTTTCGGTTTTTGAGCGTTTTTTAATGCCCTACCCCCCTCCCAAAATTTTGGCTCAGACCCCCCGGCCGGCGCCAGACCCCCCAAACCCCCTCCCCTTTCGGCGGATGACCTATTACATGTATGGTTTGTCAGCTTATTTTTTGAAACTTATGTCACAACAGTTGACTGGCGGTGTTTGAAGGATTCTCGGTCTAAAACAGGCCCAATTTTACCTATACGGCGGGATTCTATCGGAAGCCCTGTAATTTTTCCTGAAAATCAAGTAACTACCGTAACGCGGTACCTGCTTACGGCCCTTGGTGAAAAAAGCTGCCGAAAATTTTGTACTCGGACAGTACCCCCCACATCGCAATTACCGATATATATTTACGCTTGTGCGTAGTATTCGGCTCAGGTTTAGAATGAGGATTTAATTTAAGCATTAGTTCATGCTCTAATCGAGCTTTAAACCTGTGGTTACGCTCAAGTTAAACAAATCAGCCACCCTACCAAAGTGATATACTAATTGACGCAACTATGACGCATACCAGTCGGACGGTAAAATGACACTACAGTATCTATCTACTCAATAAATTCGCGTCGAAAACCGTAAACAAACAATTCAAATGAACAGGGCTTCCGATAGATTCCCGCCGTATAGATGAAATATTGTTTTAGTCAGATAATGGCTAATATTATGGACTGAGGGTCATACATGTAACAGGGATCTGCTGATCTGCCCACCGCACCGGAAAATTCAAATCTCCTTGAGATGGTTCGTCCTCGCATTTTTCTAGTTTCCAATTTTTTAACCAATTTTTGCAACTCCCTAAATTTTGAATTTTTGCCGAAAAACAAATTATATTTCACCAAATAACATCATTGCCAAATCAATCATCAGTTTGCTCCTCTTCTTCATCAATTTCCTGTTAATCAAGCTGCTCTTCATCTTCATCAGCAAAGGCTTGCTCAATGAGATCTTCATTCTCATGAAGGAACTTTTTCACCAGAAATTTGCGCTCATCCCAAGCTTTCTCGATCGCCTCCTCCTCACCGAGATCTCTCTCCATGTAGTTGTTCGAAGTATTCAGGATAGCGGTGTACATGTACACCTCATCTTCATCTTGGAAATATGACGCGAACTTCAGTTTTTCCTGAAGTGTGTTTTTCAGCTGGTCAAAGAACTCGCTGTACAGCGATTCTTTCAGTAGTCCTTCTGAGCTCTTCAGATTGATGTTGTCAAAAGTTTCTCTAAGCAAAAATACCCAGTTCTTCTCTACTTCATCGGACTCTGACTGGTCAGACTCTGATTTGGTGGACTCCGATTTGTCAGATTCTGTTTGTTGGCTTTCAAACTCTTCATCGGCTGGAATCATTTTGTGTTGAAGTCTTTCATGGCGGCGACGCTTTGATGCAGTGGACAGCTGAACACCGCACGTTGGACAAACGCAGGGATCCATCCAGCTTCTGTTTCACCCATACGGCAAACTGACAACTCAACAAACTGACTGTTGGAGAAAATGTATTACTTTATATATGAAAAACAGAGGGGGTTTTAAGCAGTTTTGGCGGGAAAATCAAAATTTAGGGAAATTGCGTGATCTTCTGCAAATCCCGGTAAGAATCCTAGGAAATCCTGGCGCGATCTGAGCAAGAAGCCGACAAGTAGTTGTGAACAAATTTTATTTGTATAGTTACACATACACGTATATCGCACAGCAGCAGCGAGCTTCCTTCTCATTGTCTTCTTCTGCCTCTGGTTTTTCACCAGCCGTGTCAGTCTGAGCCAACGGTTTCGTTATCACCTCATTGCTGGTTTTCTCAATTTTCGACCGTTTCTTAGTATTGGAGCTAGGGAGCCGTTTCCGTTTTTGGGCATTTCCTCTTTACCCATTTCTTTTTCAGTCTTGTCGACTTTCTCCTCCTCCCCAAACAGCAACTCAGCCAAGTCGATTTTGCTGTCACCCATTCTTGTCGAGACAAACACATAGCAATCCCTCCCCCATCGGCGGATGACCTGTTACATGTAATAGCCGCCCCTGAGCGTTTATTCAGATTAGAACTGAATATGTGAAAAGTGCCAAAACTAAATAAACGCCCATGGGCGTTTTTACGGAAAAACCCGGTAGCTTCCGGGCTTGAACAGGGTCGGTCAGTAATGTATTATCGCACAAAGAAGTAAATATGGGAGTAAGATCGGGTTGGTTAGCCTGGCTCTGGGCAAACGCTTTAAGACGAATGAGCTAATTCATCGGTGGTAGTATGAAATGTAAAAACTGTATCGCATTCCAAATTCTCATTCACTCGCTTTAGAGCTGTTATGTGCAATTCGAACAACCTGCCACTTCGCCCAGTGACGGAGGTGCCGCCGGGCACAGTTGTACTGCCGCCGCTCGTTCCGTTCACAGTGCACCGGTCAGATGGAGGCGAGACCACCCCACATTGGTCCACGTTCACCTGAGAAAGTGCGTCAACCATCTACGCACCATCGGCCATTGATCCACCAATCAGCGGAATGGTCGTGATGCACTAACTAGGTCGCTGGTATCGCGCAAAGCCGATAAAAAGATTATTCTCGGGTTGGTTTTCGATTTTCAGTTTTAACGCAGTTACCGCAAAGTACCGCACCTCGCGGATCTGAATAAATTGCATAAAAGTTCTGTTGCAGTCAGTTGTGCGATTCATTGACTACGGCGACACCATTGACCAATATGAGGATGCAGGACAGCGGTGCACTCGCGACAGCTATTCTGTGCTTGTTGAACGACAGAGGTGCCAACAAACTGCAATAACCACTGATTTAGATTTGCACGACTGTCTTGTACCAGGTAAAGCTACAATGTTGTACCATATACTACTTATCGCTACAGTATAAACCACTGGTTTTCGATAAACAACAACAGTTCATACTATCCGCCCAATAGGAAGCAGTCAGCGCAAATAGCTTCTTTACTACCAATTTAGCCCCTCGATTTAATTTTTGTTTTACTACCAAGCCACTCCGATTTTACTAACTTTTGTTTTACTAATAATTTTACCAATGTTACTACTATTTTACTCCGACTTTACTAGTCTTTAGGTACAATTTTGTATAAATGATGCCAAGATCTTATGAATAATTGATTTGTGAAATTTGACTGGCAAAAATGGACCCACGCATCTTTTATTGCTTTTTGATCAGTATTTTCTCGGGAATTCTCAAGATTTAGTTTTACTATTGACGCCATTTCGTTATTTTTGCTTTACTATTGACCCTTAATTTTACGTTTTACTCTTATTATCTACCGCTAGTATTACTAATTTACTATTTTGTTTTACTTACTGTACTGTAGTAAAATAACGGTGAAGTACCTAATCAGCCATCTTTCTCTGTGCTAAATTAGTACTTACTATACTGTATTTTTATAGATGACAGCGGAATATATTTTCTGAAACACAAGTCAAGTGTGAGTAAAGGCTGCGGTACAAGTGCTGCTAAAACCGTTACCATTAACTTAAAGGCCGGAAACAACTCCTGCAATATCAAATTGAGGGCGGCCAAATGCAGATATACTTGGATGGGGCAGGACCGGCGTATTTAATTGGAAGGTTGCCGCGTGTTCACCCTGCAAGCCAAGTTCAGGGCCCGGTGGACCTACACAACTATTGACTCGGATCACGATTATTACAATGAAATGTACATTCTGATTTGGTAAAAAATACAGTTTCAAACAGCACTTTTTGTTTGCTTTGGCAAAGGCGGGCCTGTTCTGCCGTTTTCATTAATTGAATTAACTGTAAAAGTATCATTACGTATAAATAAATGCAGTAAATGTTTACAGAATTAGTTTAGAGTAGTGTTGTTACAATACCAAAATTTCCGTTTCACTATGACTCATTACTATGACTTGATTCCGTTTCACTATGACTCATTATTACCACTCATTTGAGTGCAATACCAGGGTAGTCAAATTTGACTATATTGTAGTCAAACCGTTTGACTCTGACTACGTTTTGTTATAAGCAGCAGGCTTTTCAAGCATATTTTCCACATTTCTAAAAGTTCGCTTTGGTCTTCGTTTGAGCAACGAAGGTATTCAAACTTTGACTTTGACTACCTGTCAGTTTGACTGCAATATCACAAAAGTATTAACTATGACTTTGATTTTGACTAGTAGTCATAACGACACTAATAGTTTACAGAATATTCTAACTTGATTTTTGCTCTGGTTTCAGAGATATGGACAGTTCAAGTTATGCTGAAACTCTTATGGACAGTTCAAGTTTCGGTGAAACTCTAATTTCTGCAAATAGCAAGTTGATCTCGCACCAAATTGCAGTTATCAATGGTGGGCTATCGGCGTGTGTGTAGACATCAGAAAGTCTTTTGTAGGCAACAGCTGCATAGAAATATTACAATCACACTTTGAACGCATGGATATTTGCAGTGTCGTCAAGGTTTTCACAGCTCCGAAAACGTGAATTTTACACACAGTACATACGTAGTAAGTGTTGTGCCTTGTGCGTTTTGAGCAAAAAGAAGAATAAGCAGTTTAACCATCTCTTAAACTTGTTAGCATGTCCAGTAGCAGCAGCAGCGTAGCCGATAAATTTAATAAAGCAAGCCAAGCCAGAGCTTTGAAAAGGACTGGTATTTGTATGTATATTGCTTGTTTTGTGATCGAGGTTGGGGAAACCAAGCAATAATCAAGACACGAGGTTGGGGAATTCAATTCAAGCAATAATCAAAAGACGAGGTTGGGAATTCAAGCAATATAATCAAAAGACGAGGTTGGGGAAACCAAGCAATAATCAAGAGACGAGGTTGAGGAATTCAAGCAATAATCAAAAGACGAGGTTGGGAAATTCAAGCAATAGTTGCGGCGCGCAATTACAAATACACTCGTGCCTCGTTAATATGGCCACATCCAGACAAGGCCCAAACGGCTCTTTGTCACAGACCTACTCCATAGGGAGTAGTTTCGGAGCGGTTAGAATTTGCAAATTAATCGGGACCAAAACGTTAGGCGCCGTGGCTTTTGCACTGTTACACAGCCGTTAGCCTTTCTAAATTCAGCTCCGCCCACTTTGGTGCGTGCGCTGCCAAAAATTAATACGTTTGTTTACGAAACGATACCTACGATTTGTACGTTTGTTTGTACATTTGTTTATACAACGGGTGAGATCGCCGAAAAAACAACAGATTCTCGGCTGTTTATACACGCCATTCCGGCAAGAAGTAGATACGTTGTATAATTACCCTCCCCACCCATGGGCGCCGTAGAGCTCCCTCTGCCCATAGCGGCGGTTGGCGTTTGTAATTTCCGAATTTTTGAGCATTTCTGAATGCAAACTGGCTAATGTTTACGAATTATGGCACCGGTTAGAATTTACGCATTTAGGCAGTCTGTCAGGAGTGATGGCTAATACTTCAATTTTCCACTTGCCCAACGAAATGTTGGAAAAGGTGTTGGAATGTCTTAATTGGGAAGACATTGTGTCATTAACATGCATTTTGCGAGAAAGTCAGCTTAGCAACTTTTTAATAAGACTTTTACTTACCTTACTTCTTCTTTCTATCTGTCTGTAGAATTACTTCTTTATTGTACACTTCTTCAAAAACTTGAGCTTTACTTATTGCGTTCTGACTGAGTTTCAAAAATTTACAGCTGGCTCACATTACCGGTTCTGGTGCTGGCATTATGAGTGACTCGCTGTAGGTACCCTGCTTTCCTTGACCTAGTTTCGTGGGGGGCAATACTAAGGCAGCTGGAGTCTATTTCTGACCTCTATAAGGGAGCGTCCGTAAATGTTCTGTTCCGCCGGCCAACGGCCAGCGGCCAACAAGTGATGGCCGGAGCTGTCAAGGATGTAATTTGGCCTTTGACACCCTCTGAATAGCAGCAATAGAATGGCCTTTAGCCGTTGAATTGCGTAAGTAATTATCAACTGACCGATTAAGAGAGGGGCGGGCGACAAGCAGATTGCCTATTCTCCTCATCTATCTAATTACAGTCCGCCGCCCAGCGGCCATCTGCCGGGTGAGGGCTGGCCACCGGAACAGACATTTACCGACGTTCCCTAATACGTATCTTCATCCTGAACCCGCGCATGTTTTGCCGTGCTCTGCGATGGCAGCGGACTCGTCCTGATGACTGTCCCTATCAGATTCCACCGGCAGTGTTTGGCACCATTGTGCCTTTAACTGAAACCAACTGCCGCATCATGGGTATGCTTTCTTTACTGTATACCTATGCATTAGACATACAGACCGAAGCTATACGCTTATTTCAGCCATGTTTCTATTGCCACTGGCACCGGATGACCAACTGCGCACGGTGTCAATAACTGGAAATATTGAACATTCCATAACCCACCTCCAGAGGCGCATTGGGAAGCTGTCCCATCTGTCTGAACTGGTCTACTCTGAAGGATGGGGGTGGGGTGATGCTGTAACTGAGTTTGCAGTACAGCTCTGCCACCGGAATAGGGAGAGTTTATTGACTTTGAAAGTCTCCCTTTGTGACGAGGCCTATTCTGCAGTCTTTCAAGCCTTGTTCGGACAGCAGTTTCCCTGGGAAAACTTTGCCAAAATCCGTCACCTGTCTCTGGGGCGGTTTGCGCTGTCAGATCTTGGCGCTATTCGCAACTTGATTGTTCAGTGCCCCCACTTGACTGTGGTTGAAGTAAGTTGGCTTGCCTGCTTCTTTGATACTAGCTGGTTCAAAAATAAATTTTCAGCTAGCGTCAAGAACTGACTTTGATCGGGTGGAGCAGTTCTTCTTTGAACGTAAGACTCCTGAAGAACCACAAATGCAGGAGGTCACCATCACCGGGGACACGGTTGACTATCTTGTGGGCCAGGAGGTACTTGAATTCACACAAACTTTTCTACTTATATGTGTATATATTTGCTACTGTTGTTTCAGGTAGCCGAAAAAGTTCACAGCTTTCTGTCTCATCCAATGGAGTTGAGGTGGTGCAATACTCTTCTCCTGCGAGTCAGAACTGTGAACTGTTTGAGCATAGCCACCATGGTTTCCTTGCTCACAGATCGTCGGAGGAATCTGCAGCCATTGCAGTTTCATCTTCAACCCGACGAAGATGGGGGCGTCCATATGGACTTCCGTCTGGCTGGAAGGCGGGTGAACATTAGCGGTCAGCTCGGGATCTTGCCTGACAGCTGTGATGCTTGTCGGCAATTCGTGTCTGTGGATTATATCAACCACACCATACTGTAGTTCACCTCGCTAACTGCCATCGGTATTGGGTATTTAACAATTTGTTAAACCTCACCTGTGTAAAAATGATCACGTGTACATCTAAAATTATATTTTTGTGCTATATAGTATTATTACTTGATTCTTTCATTTCTAGAGATCTATTCTCGAGCTTTATCGTGTCCTTTATTTATATGCTAATCTTGTCAATACGTGATTACTATCATATGTACTGCTGTGCTGTGCAGATAGGTGGCGAGCAAAGTGCAATCCTGTATATTTCTAATTCTTCTTTGAATAAACTATCGTCGCCCCCTGTGAATCTCCTGTTCAACAAGGGGCCATTTGATTGACGTGCTGACCGGCCTTTTCTTTATTTTGCGGCTTTTATGTTCTTTTATTTTGCCTTAAGAACGTTGAAAACATGGAATTCTCTTCCAGTTGAGGTCACCATAGCACAAAACCTTGCTTCTTTTACTTGAGAACTAAGAAACCTGAACTTTGACCAGTACCAAAATTTGTTTAATTTCTAACGTTTTACTAATGTCTGTTTAAGGCGGTGTAAAGCCCTTGTGGCTGTCCACTGGCCTTTCGCCTCCATATACCGTCGTTTTATACTGTAAGCGCGTTTATGTCATGCTTGCTAACTATTTTGTTTTGTGTTGGGCGATAAAAGTTCGTTCGTTCCTTCGGCCAAGCTTTACTACTCGCGCGCTCAATAGAGTGCCAGTTCAAGTTGCAGCTTTGCGTCAAACAAGCACCTTTTATTAATAGCAGCAGTTGGCAGACTAGCGTTTCTTTACAACAGCTTTACTGAACAGCTAAACAGAGACCAGCAAGAACGGCGTCATCTCCTCAGTCGCCGGGTGCAGGTCTTCCTCCTCCTCTACCTCCTCCACTTCCTCTGGCTCCATCTCCGATTTATGTATGTATTCAAGTTGTTTATACACGCACAGTTTTTTGTGAAACTTCGGACTTGTATGCACGGCATTGTGGGGTTGTTGGTGTTTCAGCCGCATACACCTGGCAGAACGCGACCACCAACTCGCGGAACCCAACTGCCCACGACATCGATTCGAACTCACCATTATCGCAGAACGCGTCCAGTACAGCGGAGAACGCGACCGTCGACTGTGTCCAGCCAAACTACACTAGCAACTACGCCAATACCGATCTGTGTACATATTTCTAGTTGTTTGCACATAATGTTTAAAACTATTTGTTTACCCAGTACTAAAAAGTAGAAACAACTGTTTCCAATTTAACAAGGCACTTTGAAAGGCAGTGAAAGGCACTTTGCAAGTACGAAGTGCAGCGCCGGTAGAATCAAGGACCGCTCATTCTACAAGAGTGGCAAAGTGGGCGGATGTGTGTCACCTAATCCGCGATCCGGTGCTTAGAAACTGTTCGGCATCGGTCACCCAGGAAAATGCTGCAATAGCCATCATGGCAAGTTGGCTGATGACATCAAGGCCTTCGGATACTATTATCCTGCTCAGTCTTGCCTACCAGTATAAATTGGCACCCAACGAGGCAGTAGAAGGTTTCGTCAAAAACCTGGGGTTGGGGGTAGCCTACTGTAGGATGCCTGTTGATATCAATGCGTTGTTCCAAATCCAACAGGCAATGGAGTCAAGAGTGGCGTTGTCTCTCGGAGACATCAGAGATGCTGCTAAGGCTTTGGACGGCGTCTATCTTTGAGCTATTGATTTTAAGATACAACTTTCTGCACCTCTTTCACAAGAATATGACAAAACCTTAAAATGAAAGGCTTGTAGAGCAGAAGTAAGGTCATTTTTGAAACCAGCGGTTCAAAATAGGTCGGATACACTATTTTCTGATAGATAATTCACTTCACAAGTGCCAAAGCACAGACTATCTATTTCCAGATTACCACTGCTGAAAGCATGGATATTGAAGTAACTTTAGAGGTATATAACTCGTGACAAGGTCATTGTAGCATATAACAGTTGCTATTTCACGCACCTGTTTGATAAATTTCTTATAATGTGGATGACAGGGCACCAGGCCTAAGTAACTCACTCAGAAGCCGTCTGATTGAAAAATAGAGGTAATTTTCATAATCAGCGGCAAAAACTGCATTAGGTGATGCTAATTCCATGGCTCCGTATCTAGCATATGACAGAATTGAGTAACATTTCAAACCACCATTGTATACCAACTGCAACGGTTTTGTTCGCAAATTCTCAAAATGCCCATATCTTCAGAACTGCTCAACGTAGATAAAAAATATGATTATCTTCAGAATCAGCATCAAAAACTACATATGAAAAACTGCTCTCTAGCATGGTTCTTGCTCATGCTAATGAGCAGTGCCACTTTAGAAATACAGCCACTCGAAGATTTGGATACAAATTTCTCCCGAACCAAAAGGAATCCAGCCAAACCGAGTTCATATTCGTAATCAGCGGGTAAAACTGCACCAGAATTGTGTGTTTGTTTTTTATTGAGCAAAAAAATATTTTTTGACTGGCTTCAAATTGCAAAACAACCCCCCCCCCTGACCGCAACAACTTGCCTCCGAAATAGGTTAATTTTGTTTGGCATTTTGCGTTTTATCTTTTTAGCAAAAATCAGCTTGACCCCGCATATATGGCAGAAGTTACAGCGATTTTTCGGAAAAAAGTCGAATCGGAATTTCGCTAAATTTCGTAGTTTTCGGAGAATATCTCGCTAACCGGGTATGTTCTGGAAGCGCTGTGTGCAGCGTCTGAAAGGCAACTGTCAGGGCTATCCAACCATGTGCACGCCTGTTCTGACTCTTGAGAAACGAGTGAATGGTGATCGTTAGAGTAAATGTCTAGAAAATGGCCGAAAAGGGGCTACCGACCCAACTTTGGGGGGGTACAGCTCCGGTTCTAGGGGGTCGCTGGTGTTCGTTTGACATCTATTTTAACATGTTTGGCTACCAGCCGGATCCGCGAAAAAAGTTGCTTAAACACCTTCCCTTATAGCTAAGTTGACTTTCTCGCAAAATGCATGTTAAACCAATTTGGTAAACGTACAATAGACACTGAAAAATCTGTTTACATAAGTTAGTTACACTTGAGCGCGACCTTGTTTGCGTTAGGTGCGATAGTTTCACCAACTGCTTTTCCTAGTCGGTGAAGACACAACCTCTGCTTCGCCGGGGATATTGTGACTAAAGGATTTTCTACCGTACCACAAAAAGACGCACTTTACTGCAGACCAGCTAGCCAATCCGAACAGCCATTAATTATCACCTACAGGTCGACCTTTTGAAACTAGAACGATCTGAGGTTTTCGCGGCATTAATTACCGCATTCCTAACCCACTTAGGCACTATGTGACGGACAGCAGCAGAGGTTGTTGCCCTAACGGCATCCCAAAAGTGTCCGGCCGCGAACCAAAACGTACTCAATGACTGGCGCCTCTTGAGCTTGGACAATTATTATGTACGTTTCCATTCAACAGCGAACGCGAACAGCGCAAAAAGTAACCCAGACTCTCTACGAAATGACAAAGATTGACAACCACAACTTCGGCAGCTCTACAACTCTTTTGTTCGCCCTGTCCTCGAGTATGCGTCCCCAGTCTGCACCACTAATCTCAGACAGTGCCACACTACCCATCTTGATTAAGTGTAATCCTCTGCCATGCGCTTGATTCCCGGTGCCCCTCGCTGCACTAGCAGCGACGCCCTGCACATCGAAACTAACCTGCCGCATTTTCTCTCTGCTGCACAGAGTCGCTAAATGCTGAAGCATGAGAAAGTCGGTCGACTTCCCCCGACTCTCATGGACAAAAGCGCGCTCTCCTTTTGGACGATGACATTCCCTTTCGCCTCCATCGCTCCACCTTCTCCCAGTGTGCTACCCAGCTACTAAGTGGAAATCTCCGGTACACAGAACATTGTTGTTCACAGTCACAGTTCACAGTCCGGTACACAGTGGAGTTGTGTGTGGAGAAAACGAAGCGTTGTTGTCCCGAATTTGGCTCAGATATTGCATTTTAACAGCCCAAACAGACACTGACGTTTTGCAGTTTATGCAATGCAGTTTTGGGGGAAGATGATGAGGACGACCCCCATATTCGAAGAGTTTATGGCCAATTTTAACACCCCCGATTCGTGGATCGCCGTTCCCTCGGTTGGGCAACAAGTCAGAGGCGGAACAGTGGACGATTTGGATAGACACATCGAAATCGAACGAACATTCGAGCGTCGAGTTAAGATGTTCAAAATGACCGGTACCACCTACATGCTGCAGCTGACTGATTTGGACAATGTTGCGGATCACGATGCCCTCGTTGGAGAGGCCGTTCAGCGGTTAATTGACAGGTACGTACTGCAGGTTTTTAATTTTTTCTATTATTAGTTTTTTAGGCCAAGTTACACAAAAATTTTTCTGTAAGCCGTACATTCTAAAAGTAGATTGTTTCAGAAAGTTTGAAGACTGTACAGTTATCGGGTCGGATTGGAGTTCCGTGTGCATGACATGACAGAAGCGTCGTTAGTCCCGTTTGCAAGAAAACCAAGTTGACGGCCGACAAAGTGCTGCACATTTTGCAGAAGATCGTGCAGTCCAATAAAGAGATAGACATGCGAAAACCTATGGAAATCAGTACCACCAAAGTGAAGTTGCCCGGCTGACAAACATCCCAGTGATTATACTTATCGCATTTCCAATTTAATCACGACAACTCCAGCTCAGGGTATTGTTGGATCAATGTTTAATAAGTCTGTTTTAGGACTACACGCCAATCGCAAACGATCTAATTCAGTGTACAAACAAGAACCGGAACCGATGAGTGCCACTCCTCAAGCAGTGAATACAGGAACGTCTAATTCAGATTAAAATCAGTATTCCAACTTCAGTCAATGAACGATTACTCCAAATCGCATAATTGTATAAGAGCTCCATTGGTCTCCAAGCCCACATCCATCCAGTGGAAGGCACGGACCAGGTGATCGCCTACTTGGACAACACAGCCGATTGGGCCATCATACCGAGCAAATTTCGGTTGGGGGAACGAAATGTGTTGTTTAAGGCTTCGGAGGTAGTGATCGTATACCCTCATACTGACAGTTACCAGTTAACCACGCAACCTCTATTTAAAATAGGTGTGACGTAATTGATTTTTGCCCAATTTGCATAAGCTATTACTTTTGTTTTATTTCCATAATTAACTATTCAGTTATGCTATATTTTGATTAGTGTTGTAATAACGTTGTAATGCCGTGTAGTTCTTTCTGGAACTTGCAATATTGCCTAAGTTACTTTCTAGAGCCTGTAAGTACACGCCAATAGAGCGGCGGTTGCGCGTAATGCTAGCCAATATAGCCAATCTTGCGGCACTTTCTAGTAGTTGTATTGTAAGTGTGAGTTCTCTGGTTTTGATACGCCACCAGCTAGTTGGTTGGCGTGAGATTTGTGCCCGATTCCTACCGACGTTTCGACGATAGTCGACGTTCTGTAAGTGATACGGATTTCTATTAATAAAAGCTAGTTTCAACTAGCCTCTTACACCACATTCGAAATACAACTGTGGCTCCAAGCCTCAGCGGCCTGACCGGTACCAAATTAGTTTGCAAAGAGGGCGCTAAAAGAGTCACAAAACATAAGCTAAGATCAATTTCCAGCTGGACGTAGTATGCATGGTGTAACTATGTAATGTAAACTTATTTTACTACTCTCCTCTAGCTTTGTTTGTCACATTGCCTCAGCAGTATTCTATACATTTTCTCTAATTCAGAACCGCAGTTGTTTCCAACACAATAATGCATAGTACTGATTAACGATATGCTCATTATGAGAAAACATAAGCGACAATTATCGTAGATCAGATGAGATCTTCAATCCATTTATCTTTCTGAAGACCATTTTTTAATGGCAGATAGTGTGAGGGCTTTGTCAATGCAGAGTGCGGATTCAACTCAAACGCCATGGCTTTGACTTCCGGCTCCTACAAACTCAAACCATACACACTATGTTTAGGCAAACAACTGATTTATACTGTTATCAACAGGGCGTCTGCCTGTCACAGCAAGGGCCAGGTATCCATAGAGCTTACCCAGGACCTAGGTCAGGTATCCATAGACCTTACCTTTTTCAGGAAAATTAGTTTTCTGTCAATTCCACTTTAGGTTTGCTATTTTGATTAGTTGTGTAGAACCAGAAATTGCATTTTTATCGACTTTTGCCATTTTTACTATGGAACCACGTTTGGGTTAGACCGTAACCAACTTTGACCTTTTGGCAGGTTAGCTCCTACGTGTAATGTTGGTAAACCAAAATTCATACCCTTTTAATTTCACGCCATTAGCCACTCGCTGCATAATCTCGTTTGGCTTGTAGTAGTCCCGAATGGCAACCATCATAGGTTGGAGACCAGAAGCAACTCTGTGTCTGTAGTTGAACAGCAACGTGGTCCATTTGGTTCTTTCAAAAATAGTTTCAATATGGCAGTGAGTGTCCACAAATGTATTGTGGTCAAAGTTTTCACTTAGGACATCATTGACGAAGCAGTTCTCCCACTCACTGTAATAGCTGCTAGCGCCCATAATCCTTGCTCACAAAGCTTGGGTTTATTGGAACAACAACAACTGGAAGCGCAACAAACTCCTGCATGTCATGTTGGTAAAACAAGATTCATACCCTCTTAATTTCACGCCATCCATTAGGCACTCGCTGCATAATCTCGTTTGGCTTGTAGTAGTCCGGAATGCAGCCTTCATAGGATGGAGACCAAAAGCAAACTCTGGGTCGGACAGCGATGAGGTCCATTTTGTTCCTTCAAAAATCGTTTCAATATGGCAGTGAGTGTCCACAAATCTCTTCCGGGCTGGAGGAGGGAGCGTTAGCCTTGTTTCGCGAATTTGCGTTGAAGTCCGACTAGGTCCTTCTTCGCAAATCGATGGCAACCGATCGGAAAAGCGTTTGCTCAGGCTCCAAAGCTGTTGCCGAATCTACGCTAGCTTTCTAGGATGGTACATGCGCTGCAACGCCCTTTGAGAAATTCTGGATTGCCTGACCAAACAGCAGCACAGCCTGAGTCATCCTTGTAAAAGACCAAAAGTGGAGTCGATATCTACAAATATGCGTCAAATTGTAGCGTTACTGTGCCTGAAACGACGCGTCCTTTTACATTGTCTTGGTAAATACGCTTCCCCACTTATTCAGTACTGTGCAACGCTGCGAACGTGGGGGTACCATATACAGTAGTGCACAAAAAAAATGTCCTCTCCACTTTTTCGGGTTCACTAAAATCACTCTTTTTCACTCAATTCTCAACGAATTTGAACCAAATTTTCAGGGTAGGTGCCCAATTAGTCCGGCTACTTGTGTTACAGTTTCGGCGCGAAAATTCAAAATTTGGCGGGAAATTTAAACGAAAATGCGAAAATCATATGGTCTCATAAAAACGGCTCTTACTCAAGAAATACAAAAGCTACGCCCGTGAAATCACGGCCGCTTATCGACCCAATATAGTGCAATTTTATGTAGAAGTTTCAAAACCCTCGCTCAAAGTACGCGCGAGAATCCGATTTTCAAAATTGGCAAAAAATAGGGATTAATCATCATTTCCAAAGCTAACATTTTGAGGTTCACTAAAATTGCCCGTTTTCAGTCAATTCTCTGCCAATCTGAACCAAATTTGCAGAGTACGTGCCAAATGGGTCTGGCTAACTCTGCTAGAATTTGGGCGCGAAACTTCAAATTTTGGCGGGAAATTTAAACGAATATGTGAATATCATAAAATGCTCTCATAAAAACGGCTCTTACTCAAGAAATACAAAAGCTATTCTGGTGAAATCATGGGCGCTTATAGACCCAACATAGTGCAGTTTTACATAGAAGTTTAAAAACCCTCGCTCAAAGTACACGCGAGAATCCGATTTTCAAAGTTGGCAAAAAATCGGGATTTATCCATTTCCAAAGCTAACATTTTGAGGTTCACTAAAATTACCCGTTTTCAGTCAATTCTCTGCCAATCTGAACCAAATTTGCAGGGTACGTGCCCAATGGGTCTGGCTAACTCTGCTAGAATTTCGGCGAGAAAATTCAAATTTTAGCGGGAAATTTAAACTACAAAGTATCCAGCAAAAATTGTTCTTACTAATTTTTAAATTTCCCGCCAAAATTTGAATTTTCGCGCCGAAATTCTAGCAGAGTTAGCCAGACCCGTTGGGCACCTATTCTACAAATTTGGTTCAGATTGGCACAGAATTGACTGAAAACGGGCAATTTTAGTGAACCTCAAAATGTTAGCTTTGGAAATGGATAAATCCCGATTTTTTGCCAACTTTGAAAATCGGATTCTCGCGTGTACTTTGAGCGAGGGTTTTGAAACTTCTACATAAAATTGCACTATATTGGGTCGATAAGCGGCCGTGATTTCACGGGCGTAGCTTTTATATTTCTTGAGCAAGAGCCGTTTTTATAAGACCATTTTATGATATTCACAAATTCGTTTAAATTTCCCACCAAAATTTGAATTTTCGAGCCCAAATTCTAGCAGAGTTAGCCAGACCCATTGGGCACGTACTCTGCAAATTTGGTTCAGATTGGCAGAGAATTGACTGAAAACGGGCAATTTTAGTGAACCTCAAAATGTTAGCTATGGAAATGGATAAATTACGATTTTTTGCGAACTTTGAAAATCGGATTCTCGCGCGTACTTTGAGCGAGGGTTTTGAAACTTCTACATAAAATTGCACTGTATTGGGTCTATAAGCAGCCGTGATTTCACTGGCGTAGCTTTTGTATTTCTTGAGCAAGAGCCGTTTTTATGAGACCATATGATTTTCGCATTTTCGTTTAAATTTCCCGCCAAATTTTGAATTTTCGCGCCGAAACTGTAACACAAGTAGCCGGACTACTTGGGTACCCACCCTGAAAATTTGGTTCAAATTCGTTGAGAATTGAGTGAAAAACAGTTATTTTAGTGAACCCGAAAAAGTGGAGAGGACATTTTTTTTGTGCACTACTGTATGGTGTCGGTCTCGGTACCATAAACGGCGTTAAGTGCCTGACGGTATTAGGCGCTGTAGTAATAATCACACGACTATTCAGCTGGCGCCGGCAGGGCGGTCTGAGCCAAAATTTTGGGAGGGAGTTATACGCCCATAAACGCAAAGAAACAAACTCAAGCACCATTCAAAAGAGTCACTAGGGCATGGAATTCTTCCTCTCCCATGGTGACAATCACGAGCGAGCACATGAAATGTTCAGCAGAGCAAACCCGCCGCACACCGGTCTCCTCGTGCACTCGCCGGCCGACGCTCTTGAACCGTTCCTTGGCCGACTGGTCCAATGGATCCCAGGTATCTTCGCC
Source organism: Sabatieria punctata (assembly GCA_030248155.1). Taxonomy (NCBI): domain Eukaryota; kingdom Metazoa; phylum Nematoda; class Chromadorea; order Araeolaimida; family Comesomatidae; genus Sabatieria; species Sabatieria punctata. Next base: position 19,519 of record JASANB010001895.1, read on the forward strand.
CCAGCTTTCCTGTGCGGAAGGGTAACCATCGACCAAGTGCACGCTCTGGTGTTGGGTCTGGGGTTGACATAATTCGTGGTACTACAACCTACTAACTACAAACTACATATTTTCGGCAATTATGACGTCATCAAGACTACAAATTAATGTGGCGACACACTAAAGATAGAGAGTTAATTTGCGGATTCGGGAATTGCTACTGACCTGAGCAAGAGAACTGGAAATCAAGCATTAGTTATATTTAACGCCCGACACAGAACAGAACGTACCTGAATACTCGTATGTGGGGGTTAGCCGAATGGGTCAGTTCGCGACTGGTAACTGAATACTCGAATATAGAGGAAGGGCGAGCGACCCAGACAGCGTCTCCACTCTACGTACCGACTTTACCGACTGGTGATCAAGGCTCCGGCAGATCTTAAAAGGCCTCACAAAACCCGCTTTCTGGGGCCGCGTTGGCTTGACCTGGGGGAGCAACGGCACGAAAATCGGCCTTGCTGTCCCCAACTCATCCATTAGGCGGCTAGAGACACAGGCGTTAATGAGGTTCTGTCAGAGCGAGGGCCACCAGGGCGAAACTTTTGGACACTTTGTAGTAGATAACATGACACCATGAACCCAATGAACATCGCCGCAAAAAATCTACTTTCAGGCGGCGATGATCACTGTTCAGTGCGTCATGAAATATACTAGCAGACTGAATCTGCATTGCAAATAAAAACTTTAAACAAGTCAGCTCCAGTCGACCTACGTTTGCGTCAGCTGTCAATCAACCCACGACGATGGTGGCTAGAATTGACGATATTTTAGGCTGCACCAAGATTGCTCCGCCACAATTAAAAAAATTTCAGTTGCTCTACTCCATGCATAAATTTAGAAAACCGTCCGACGACGGACGCCAATTGTAGCGTAGGTGTCCACGTGAACTGACTAAAATAAATATTATTGATCCTGGCCGCTGTGGGATGGCGGCTGTAAAACTCGTCATCTCCACTCAACTATTGATGTACGTACGTACACAAACTAGTAGTGCTGGCGCAATTCACCCACGCCTGATATAATGTATATAAGCAAACGGAGCGTTGCTAGATTGTGTTATTCTACTCTGCAAGCTATAGTAATGACTCTCAAGCTATTGATCTTTCTTGTGTTGCCCACTGTTGTGGTATGTGATTGTATGCGCTTCAAAACGTGTTACGAATGTGTTGGGCAACTAACAGCTTTTACCCAAGGTTGCAAATGGTCAATACTAAGTAGCCTGTGTCAACGTGCACAAATCACAGCATATTTGTGAATTCACATCTTGATTGTCCCAGTTTAAGCTTGCAACACAAATACAATGGTGAGAACTAACATTACTGATTTTAAATATTTCCCATCAAGCGACTTCCTTACATTTTTTGTTTTAGATCGAGTCCTCGTGGAGCAAATTTTCCGTTTGGAGAATGAGGCCACTAATCTGGACTCTGGTAGTTTTCCGTTTCACATTCTAGAGAAGTATTTTTTTTTCTTTGCAGAGGTGGCCAAGACCCAACAGGACAAGATAGATCGCGAAGACCAGACAAAGGCTGAGGACTGGTACTTTCGATTTTTTGGCAGAGTAACTTTTAGTGGATGTATTTATTTAGTTTAATCCAATAACCGAGAAACCCTCAGCTAGGGCCCGACCGGATACAAATTTCTACCGGATCCGGATCCGGATACGCCCATATCCGGCCGGATCCGGATCCGGATATGCCGGATATCATTGATCAACTTAAAATTTTTTTAGAATGCAATAAACCACATATATACATTTCTTTGTTCTATAACAGTTGATTCAAAACAACATCTAATAATTGTAGTTCAAACTATGGTTGGATAATATCGGGTTTTTGCGATGCAATGTGATATTGCATATATGTATCATATGCATGCAAAAATGAGATATGTACATATTTTTTGCATATTTGCATATTTTATCGCCGCGGCTAGAAATTGATAACTGGACGCTTTCCAAGCATTTTCGAGTTTGGTCGGAATGTCTATGCAATCTTTAGCATTTATTAGGCATACCTATTTTACAGATTCAGACCTCATCTGAAAAAAAACAGAAGGGGAAACACAGTTTGGCATGAAAGTTGAGCTCATTTCGTAATTTTTAGATAAAAATGGTTGACATCACAGACTTTTGGCTAAATTATTGTTTGCATGTTCAAATTTGTTCTCTCTAATGTGGTATACTTTAAGTCGACCTTTTGGTAGACCTGTCCTAGTTTTACAAACTAAAAAATTATAAATTTGAAAAATCTCAGTTGAGATTTCCATTCTTTGCGAGTTGAGTTTAGAATCTCAAGCCATTCATCTCCATTCTGCAACTGAAAAGAGACGCTTTGATCTCTGTAAAGTACAGATTTACAGTAAACTTGCCTCAATAATAGTTCGTTTTTTATTTTTGATTTTTTATTTTTAATTAAATGAAAAATTAGCAAAAACAAGGCGACTATCCTAAACATAGAAATCCAGTCTGCTTGGCTGTTTTGTGATGTTCATTGTATCACATTAGTATTATTATTTTTGTTGAGTTTGTTTTGGCCAAGTCCTCCTAGCCTGCTCGCCTTCTGTAGCTTGGAGTTATCCCCTTCCGAAATGAACTGACATGAATTTTCAGATGCCAATTTTTAACGTAAATATTTCAATAACCCTTCATCGGATCTTTACCAAATTTTGCAAGTTAACCAATCTTTATATGGACTTAAGAACCTGAAGAGCTCAGCTTTCTCACAAAACCGGTTAAATTTTTACTTTCAGTCTGGCGGATTTTTACTTTCAGTCAAGGTGAAAAATTAGCATTGTCAAAAATGAGGGTGTTATCCTTTGCACAGAAATCAGGGTTATACGAACTACTGGGGTCATGGATTACAATCGCCTAAAGAAATTTCTAACAAGCATTCGGTCGAATGCAATATTTATGTTCAAAATACGTAAAAAATCACGTTTTCTCATCTGTGACTGATATCCGGCATATCCGGCAGGTAATATCCGGATCCGGTACCGGATCCGGATATGGCCATATCCGGCCGGATCCGGATCCGGATATCCGGTCGGGCCCTACCCTCAGCCAACGTCTCTGTCTGTACATAGTGTAAATATTTTCTCTTTTTTCCAAGATCAGAGTAAGTTTTTTGATTTGTAATTCGGCTGAAAATTATTTTCTGATAGAATGGGAAACCCTCTCACCCTGCCACTAAAGCCCATTAAGGAAGTGCCGCCCGGCACTGTTGTTTTGCCACAGATGCCAGCCGGAAGAAGGGTCACCGTGCACCGGTCCGATCTCGACTGTGGCCCGTCCTTGTTCCATGTACAGGCCAAGGATTGGTTCCATTTTTTGCTAGACATCACAGAGCCGACCGAACGTGTCCTGGACAAAGAGGTGATTGCCACGGTCAGTGCCATGGTCGTCACTAACTACAAAGGGGACTGGTATAGAGCGGTCGTGGAGAGAACTGATTACTTCCATGTATGTCCGCTATCCTATAATTATTTTCCTTGCACCGCTTGTTGCATAAGAAATATCATTTTGTGTGAATACCATTAGAAAATTTCAGGATTCTTCTGGCTTCTATAAGTCGGCTTTTCGAAACATCTTGCCAAAACCTACAGCTCACTTGTATTCTAGCCCCACTTTCAGCCCTGTGACGTTTCAGGGACTTCCCACCGCTCCTTCTCTCTTCCATGCCGGCCTGGTTGTGGCTCCATTTGGGATCTCCCCTGCAGTATCAAGTTCCTCGACCATCGGCAACCCGTCCATAAACTACACGTAAACAGAGACTAATACCCAGCTCAGTAAGGCACCAACTTGTTGCTATGTTTCACTTTACGCAGAGACCAAGTTTCTTTATGTTCCTTGTGATTTTGTTTATTTTTATTTGCGTTCTAACCTGTATTACGTGTTCTTGTGATATTTATTTTTTATTTAATCAGCGATATTTGGTTGTTCAGAAGTTAAAGGTCTGGCATGCATTCTGTGCATGTCCCCGAGGTTACCGCTGCATATTCTGTTGTATATAGTATTGGTCGATTGTATTTTAGTTATCGTGGCTTTTATCTTCACCTCCACTCTCAAATAAGAATTCTGTCTCAGAAAGATGGCATTAAATCATCTCACGCTACTGTAGCACATGCTCAGAGACTTCTTCCAGAACCGAATCCTTTCAATCCAATGACCATTCGTATGCAGTACCAGGCAACCTAAGCATTCTGTTCTGTTGTAGGCTGGGTGCGCCACGTCAACGCACATTTGCTGTTTGGATTAACTGGATACTCACTCTGCACGCATGTGACAGTCACAATATGCTGCGCTGGTCACATGGCTGTGGTCACATTGAAAAGCCTCACACATACCGCTGACTAGACCAGCAGCTTTTGAATGCTGATCAGAAGTTGATCAATCGACTGCAATTGCTGGAGGAGAATGCGGACCGATTGGAAAGTATTTGGCATGACATGCTGCCTCATGTGGACAGTGCCCAGCCACCTCTGCACCAAGACACCATCCAGTACTTGGTGTGGCTTACATGTAGATCATTCAAAGGAAATAAACACTTCAATGTATGTGAATGTGATGTCAGAGGCCTCATTGAAATGGAGATCGCTACCAAACATCATCATGTCGCTTACCTTCTCTGTGACCCGGGCCAACCAAAAAAGGGGTCAAGTCTGCGTTCCAACACAGGCAGCAACAGCAGCAGAAACAAGCAGCCGAACCGCGACATCAACAGACTGAGAAAGAGGCCGAACTCAGAGACACACGGACAGTTCCGATTCCGACAGTAGCCCCTTGGGGATGACCATATTGGACTAGTTTTGCTAACTGGTAAAAAAGTAAAAAAAATTCGTTAACCATAGAGTTGCACCATGTAGCCAGTGCGGCACTGTTTTGAGCAGACGCCATGCGCAACGCACAAAATTCAGGAACTCAGTGACGCAAATGGGTAAGCTTTTGGTAATTACGCTATTGAAACTGTTACACTCTGTTAACTACATATTGCTGTTAGACTATAGGTATCAGTGTGCTAATAGTCTGTGTATGCGTGCCTGTTATCAAATGTATAGAATGTTCTGGAAGAGGTCAATCCCTTTCCCTTATATCTTACTCTGACCAGAAATTTCTAGAACGTTCCATGGCCGTATATAAGCAGCCTGCTCTGCAGTGTTCTTGTTGTGCACTCATTCTGCAATCATGTGCTATCTCTTGAACGGGTGGTTGAAAGGATGCTAAGCAAAACAGTCCGATTTTTTACTAAAGTCAATGTTTTTTGGCTTATTTGTCATTAAAATACGTTAAGATGCGCTATTCTGTCTGAGCTCATTTATGCCTAATGAGGGTGGGGCATCGGCCTGAGGGGTCAACCTTTTCATTGAAGGGCTTCAGAAGAGCCACTACCTTTCTGCGATTCTCTAATTAATAGATATCAGATCGCCGATTGCATCAGTGCTTGACTGATAAGCAGCGAGGGCAGTTTGCTCTCTAAAATTTTCAGATTTTCTTGCATAACCATAAATATCGATATCGATATCGATTCATATTAAGCTGAAAATATCGATATCGAATATCGTCGAATTTTTATATCGTCGGAACACTACTTAAAACCGAAGCCTCCGATTTTCTCCAGTTCCAGAAAAGTTCAGAAGGCAAGGATAGGCTCCTATGAAGGCCCAGACAATGACGATTTCGAAGAGTATAACTTTTCTTTAATCATTCAAATACAACAGCAAAACTTGCGCCGTAGGGCTCGCACTGACCTGTTACAGTGCTCCTGTCTAATAATGGATTAACGCCCCCATTGGGTAGCCAGATATGGCCTGGTGGTTTGTCTGCGAAGTTGTATTGGATAAGCCGCATCCTCTTACAGAAAGATCGTCTGTATTTGGTCGTATATATGAATAGCGTATAATACCGAGAATGTTGAACATAATGTGTAACGTTATTATGTAAACGTCAACATCCTTGTGTTAAACGGACACTTTGCTAGGTGGTAGTGTTTTTTTGATAAATAATAGGCATTTTGTTTTTTTTGTGTTCTGAAATAGTGAAATATATAATGTTTCTGTTTGTACAAACAAATTGGCACTTTGAAAAAAATTCTTGTCTATCCTATAAAACTGCTGGTTTTTCATGTGGAGCGTGTTGCACTGCCAAATATTAAGAAAAGCGCAAATATAGCATGATGCATCTGTCGACTGGTGAAAATCATAGAAAAATTTTAGCGAAAGTGATTTTCTTGTGAATATGTATAAAAACTTGTGAATTCAGTGGTGACTCCGGATTCTGAAAATTATGTGGTGTTTGTTCTATTCCAACAATCTGAACCGTCACGAACCTTGCATACATAAATACCTTTGGAAAAAAATTAAGGTGAATGAAATGTCACGTTTTCATTTGACCCTTACATGCTGTTGACACTGAAAATCATGGTTAAGCGGGGTGTCATTCTTGTTCACTGATATGCTCCACGGAAAATAGCAATCAGATTTATCAGCAGTCACTTTAAATCCATTTGACTATGTCACTTTCACTTGGAAGAAGCACATCACTAGGTACGGGACCGCAAGAGACGAAGATAGCCAGGTTCAAAAGGAACACAGCTAGAGCAGCCATCGCCTGGTGCTCACGTTTGCAAAGTGAGAAAATCTCCAGCTAGGCACTTGCTATGTAGTTCAACGCTGCAATTTTTCTTATCGCCGTAGACTAGCAATTTTGCGCAACGATAAATCTTCTTAATGCTTCTATCCAGGGGCACTTTTAAAACGATTCGTAATTTAGATTTAAAACGATAGGAGCATCGGTGACAAGCACGCCAAAGCCGAGCGCAGTAAAATTAGAATGGAAAGCGAGGTGCTTTTGAATATGTAGAATTCTTTGCAAATGCATTGATTCTGAACAAGGCATTGACAGACAACTGGAGTAGAATTTTACGAAAAATTGAATGTTGAAAACCGTTTTGAGCTCTGATGATCGGTTCAAGAGTTAATCCGGAATTTCTGATTCTGGGTATTTTACATAAATCCAGTCATTCGTTGTGATGGTCAGAAGTTGGAACAGTGCTCTATAGAAAACAAAGTTTTCAAAGTCTCATGTATACTGAGGAAGTTGAAGAAACCAAGTGTGGTTTGTCGCTAACCTCTCAAGGGTCTACCTAGCGGTACAGAAAGTTTGAACTTTCTCGACTATGGAAGGAATTGTACCTATGGGAGGTTGAACATCACAGAATATGTGTCTAAAATCGACGTTTCCTTTGACAAAAACTGAGTTTTTCTTGCTTTGAAAAGTTTGATGGCCAAAAAATGCATATTTTACATCTAAAGCGTCTGTTAGCGCCAAGAAAAATGGCACTCGGCCGTTGGTCAATGGTTGTCAAAAGAGAGGTGAACCCGTTGCATGCTCTCTCTAGTTTACTTTTGTTCTTTGAAAATTTATAGCAGCAGAAACATCTGGCCACTAAAATAAATAAATAACACATGTGGAGCAAGCTCTTGTCCTGACGCCGGCAGTCAATACGCCAGGCGCCCTTTAACGCACATTATAGGACTAGCCAGGCTGCCTAGACAGTAGACAGTGTTGCCAGGTTGGGGGAATTTCCCCCAAAATTGGGGGAATTTTTTTGCGTTTGGGGGAGAAATTTCGTTTGGGGGAGTGGGGGAATTATTTGGGGGATTTTTGCAAAATCTGGGGGAATTCGTGGGGGAATTTTGTATTCAGCAATTTTCTAGTATTTTTAAGCTTTTTGCCAGTATCAGTGCCAATTTCGACTACTGCATGTGCACATTTTGGGTTAGGTGTAGCTGGGGGGGGGGGGGAATCAGGAAAGGTCAGAAATGGATTAGATACTAATTAATTAACTTTCATATGACTGTACGACTCCGGACCGTGTCCTATACTGATGCGCACCCCTAGGGGTATTTTTATATTTGGAAAATAGGCCCTCCGGAGCGTGCCCCATACTGATGCGTCTCTAGGGGTATTTTTATATTTGGAAAACAGGCCCTCCGGAGCATGCCTATACTGATGCGTCCCCATAGGGGTATTTTTATGTTTTTAAAACAGGCCCTCTGGAGCGTGCCCTATACTGATGCGCCCCCCCTAGGGGTATTTTTATGTTTTTAAAACAGGCCCTCCGGAAAGTCCCTATACTGATGCGTCCCTGTAGGGGTATTTTTATATTTGGAAAACAGGCCCTCCGGAGCGTGCCTATACTGATGCGTGCCTCTAGGGGTATTTTTATATTGGGAAAACAGGCCTCTGGAGCGTGCCTATACTGATGCGTCTCTAGGGGGCGTTTCCTATGCTGATTTAGTGATCATTAGACTCGCCAGGCGAAGGGCTTTCAAATGATATATGACTTGACCATTTTGGACGATTTTGAAATTTTGGAATTTTGCCAAAAAAATTATCGATAATCGATATTTATCGATAGAAATCGTTAAGTTATAATCCCCCCAGCTACACCTGATCCCATATTTTTACTGTTCGATGCTATTATTTTTGCTGTAACATGTTTTGAGTACCGTTTTTTATCTATCGAACCTTATTAGCGACTGAAAATCCAAACAGGATAGCTTTTAGGCCTAAGTAAGCATCGTTCCTATTCTCATCTCACCTGCTTAAGATATAGCTACCGATAAAACACATAGGCAGGTATGAAACGTGTTTTTCTTTGTTGTGATACAACAGGCTAAATTTTCTTATGTACATGGAGGAATGTTTCAGCCGTTTTAGCTGGCAAACTGCAGATAAACTATTATTAAAACTCAAAAATCAAGCATTGTTCTGACTAAAAGTTTTGATTTGTATCAGAATTTCCTAAAATAAAAATTCAGACGAAAGTGGCATTTTTGAAAAAATGAATTATATTTTACTTTGAAAAACATTTTTGATACAACAATTAAAAATTTCTCAAATTTCAAAATTTCATTCACCCCAAATGTTTTTTGCATGAAATTTTTTTGAATAAATCAGACTTGTGGTTCATGAACTGACATTTTGAGTGTTTAATAAGTTTAACTATTATGGATCAATTGATTTGTGCCATTTTTTATACAAGCAAACCCTATTTCTACGTTTTAACGATGTTAATGAATCCAATTAAAGGAAAACAGCCATAACTGGCCTCTGCAGAGCATACATTTTGTTGCACTTTTCAATTTTTATTTGGGGGAATTTTTTGGGGGAATTTTGGGGGATTTTTTTCTGAATTTTGGGGGAATTCTAGCCCTCAGACCTGGCAACACTGACAGTAGAGAAAATAAGCGCAAGTAAAACCGGCCCAGCCAGGTAAAAATGTGATCGCTGACCTGGTCGGCCTGAGTCAATTGAATGAGAGCCAGTTAGACGCTGTTTATTCATCTACTGTACCTACACCGTAATTGCGTTACCGCCCTGTCAGGTCCGTCTGGTACTGGCAAGACAATGGCGGCAAAGGCAGCTCTGTTAGCCAATTATTTGCAAGATAGCGGCAGAAAAGCTTTGTCCGCGGCAAATCTAGTTCTCCGGTTCACTAAACTACAAGTATCATACCCTAGTATGATAGGGCTTCATATCTTCTGTGAAGAAATGGAATCGTTGTATAAGCACCGGCCCTTGTCTCCCTTCTTTTCTTTCTTTCTATATTTTATGCAGTTGAAGCACATGTGACTCATACCACAATGCAGTAAAACTACAGTGGAAACGAGATGAGCACATTGACTAGAATTCTGATCTTGATCTCCCTTCTGAACGGACTCTATAGTGGCTTCGAGCATTGTGGATTACAAGACACCATGCCGGATTATCAACGAAGCTTAACAGAATCAGCGCACCAAAGAACGAGTTTCCTATGGAGCTAGGAGAGGTGGTGCAGAGAAACGTTGACCAGACACCAGACACTGAGAAGGGGAAGCCGCCCTCAAAGAAAGATGTGATTCTCTACTGTCATATTGGAATTGCTTTAAAGGCTATTTTGCTGGTTCTTGACAGAATACAGTCGTGCCTCATTAATATGGCCCTCGTTAATATGGCACCCTCGATTATATGGCCAAATAGCTGTTGTCCCAATTATTTTACACAGTATATGTACACCAGGGCTGTTGGGTCGGTTTTTTTCCTTGGTTTTTTTCGTTTTTTTCCGGAAAAAAACCGGTTTTTTTCCTAGGGGCTCGGAAAAAAACTAAAATGCGGAAAAAAACTCAAGTAAGTTTTTAAAGGAAATAGACGCAATAACTGGTTAAATTCGCTTCCAACGCTTTGAATTTACGTTAATAGAAGCCTTACAAGCCTTTCCATGGCATAACTAAGCTGTTTTTCGCAAAAAATACCGGTACCATTTTCAGGCAACTTTTATTATTGTATTTTTGATGTTTTAAAATCAAATTACTACACTAAAACATGAAATTAGTGCATTTTATAATAAGACCCACGCTATTTCGTTGAATTCTGCAATAAAAAGCGATTGTTAAAAAAATTTTTCTGTCATCTCGGAAAATAACTTTTGGAAAAAAACCGGAAAAAAACAGGAAAAAAACCGGAAAAAAACCGGCTTGAGTTTTTTTCCGGAAAACAAACAGCCCTGATGTACACGTTAATATGGCCCTTGGTTTCTGGCTATGGCCAAGCGTTTCTGTGTCCCAATGTCTCAATTTACATGTTTAACTGATTCGGTAATATAGCCCTCGTTAATATGGCCAAAAAAGCTGCCTGACTTTTTAATATGGCCATCAGGGTAATTATAATTTCGATTAGAATTTCGTCGTTTTTGTCTTTGTTTTCTGCTAGCAATGTTACGTTTGCTTTTTCTGTTGCACATTCAGAGGATATGGCTTATCCAATACAACTTCGCTGACAAACCACCAGGCCATATCTGGCTACCCAATGGGGCGGTAATCCATTAATAGACAAGAGCACTGTAACAGGTCAGTGCGAGCCCTGCGGCGGCAAGTTTTGCTGTTGTACTTGAATGATTAAAGAAAAGTTATACTCTTCGAAATCGTCATTGTCTGGGCCTTCATAGGAGCCTATCCTTGCCTTCTGAACTTTTCTGGAACTGGAGAAAATCGGAGGCTTCGGTTTTAAGTAGTGTTCCGACGATATAAAAATTCGACGATATTCGATATCGATATCGATATTTTCAGCTTAATATCGATCGATATCGATATCGATATTTATGGTTATGCAAGAAAATCTGAAAATTTTAGAGAGCAAACTGCCCTCGCTGCTTATCAGTCAAGCACTGATGCAATCGGCGATCTGATATCTATTAATTAGAGAATCGCAGAAAGGTAGTGGCTCTTCTGAAGCCCTTCAATGAAAAGGTTGACCCCTCAGGCCGATGCCCCACCCTCATTAGGCATAAATGAGCTCAGACAGAATAGCGTATCTTAACGCATTTTAATGACAAATAAGCCAAAAAACCTCGACTTTAGTAAAAAAATCGGACTGTTTTGCTTACCATCCTTTCAACCACCCGTTCAAGAGATAGCACATGATTGCAGAATGAGTGCACAACAAGAACACTGCAGAGCAGGCTGCTTATATACGGCCATGGAACGTTCTAGAAATTTCTGGTCAGAGTAAGAGATAAGGGAGAGGGATTGACCTCTTCCAGAACATTCTATACATTTGATAACAGGCACGCATACACAGACTATTAGCACACTGATACCTATAGTCTAACAGCAATATGTAGTTAACAGAGTGTAACAGTTTCAATAGCGTAATTACCAAAAGCTTATCCATTTGCGTCACTGAGTTCCTGAATTTTGGGCGTTGCGCATGGCGTCTGCTCAAAACAGTGCCGCACTGGCTACATGGTGCAACTCTATGGTTAACTAATTTTTCTTTACTTTTTACATAGCATATTTACAAAGCAGTTCATCGGGGAGGGCTTCGGTAGATGGTGGTAGAAAGAAAGAAGCTAAGAAGCTGAAATCCCACTCATCAGAAAACATGTTGCTAGAAATGTTTTAGCTGCTTACTGGAGAGTGCTGCGTAAGGTACCCCTCCAGATAGCGTACCCGGGGTACACTAACTGGCATTTAGTGCCGGATAGTGTACCCGGGGTACAGTATTTGGAGACAGATTTTGGGCATGGGTGTCCAAAATTTCCAAAGTTTATGGTAGGTTTAAAGCAGGTCTACGAATATTTTTCTCATTTTCGATCGTTTTCACTGACACAAAGCTCACAAGAATGAAAACTTTGGAAAGTTTGTCTAACAAGAGACAAGGTGCGTAGGACTTGTTTCCACGCTTCTCTATCGATTCTAACAAGGTGCAACCATAGTAACAACCTGTTACAACAGCCGACACATTTCAAACTGTTTAGCAAAGCTCGAAAACTGTATTTAAAGACAGCTATAGCAGTTTGAATTTGTGGTAAACACAATGTAGAAGCGGGAACCGCGTCCATTGATTGCCGTGCACGTTAACTAACCACTATATTACTATTTTTTATCAACAAAGACACGCAGAAAGCCGCCTCTGCTTGCTTCGGCCCAAAAAAAAAACGCGCGCAGTGAGTCTTTTATCGCAATCCATTCTAAACCTTATCTCGGCTTACGGCCATAATCTTTTATCTGAATATTCGGAAAGGCTTTCCAATTAAACGCCCAGGGGGCCTTTATTTGGGGGGCGTTTATACGGAAAAACACGGTACCGCACCGCAGTCTACAACAGGTGAGTAGCGAACTCACATTAGCTGCGCAGATTGTAGTAACTACAACTGGGGCCTTGAAGACTCATGGTCTCAGTCAACATGCTTTCCATGCGGCATTTATAGACAACGCACAGCAGTGCCGTGAAGTTGATGGCCTGCTCTGCCTCCATAGCCTACGCACAGGTGGTCGCCTTGTTTTTGCTGGCGACCCCAAACAAAAAGGGCCTGAAAACTCGTACACACCAAACCTGGACAGCATTAGAGAAACGGACGTACATCATCAGTGTCAAGCATCAATGCTTGATCGTATGGTGTACCAATTTTCGAATCAGCTGTCAGGAGACGACTTTAAGAAACCGGCCGTCCGCCTACCTAACGGCATGTGTATGTGTACACTGCTCCAGTCCCACCGCCAGCAGATTGAGCTACTGGCTTTCAGTAATACACAATTTTACGGCAACCTTATTTGCCCCAGTCACTCTATAGGGTCGCCAACTCCTCACTACTGGCCGCAAAAGGGTGTGCCGATCGCCATAGTTGATGTCAGTGACAAAACTAATCCTGCTTCATTCGAAACCCAATACGGGTTGATGGGAAGTCGGACTGAAGCCAGTGTAGTGGGAGGCATTGTCACTACACTGGTTGAAGAAGCCAAGATTAGTCCTGACAAAATTTTTTAGTGATTGGATTGCCTTGCACCATTGGCAGGCACAGCTAATAAGGTACCCCATAGAGTGGGACGTGGAAGTATTATGCCCAGAAGAGGCACAGGGGCAAGAACAAGAAATCGTCATACTCTCACTTCCGAGAACTTTACGGTCCTGTGATGCCGGACGAACGGCCCAGGCCACCCATCGTCCTGACTGATCTATATTTTGGTTTACTGGACGTAGTAAACTTTACTAGTACTAGTGCGTTGGCTGATCCAAGGTTTATCAATTTTTGCATGACTAGAGCTAGTCATGGGCTCATTATCACATGTGAACCCAAACTTCTCTGGCGTCATTCTCAACTTTGGCAAAACTTTCTACGTACAAGCCTTGTCGTCACTTCCACCGTGTACAGAGAACAGCTGCTTGCTAATTGCACTGTACACTGCTTAGGCCACGTTAATTTAGATAATCACCTAACTGCTGACCTTGACAGAATACCTTCTGTTTAACCTTTCCCACACCCAATACAGTTACAAATCCGCCAGTTCATAAGATTATCTGGCTACTACCATCGATTCAGGGTCTCTGGATGGGTCAAATTCTCAGTATCAGGTACAAGTACTGTGGATCAGGTGTACCTGTACCTGCACCTGATTATCAGGTAGATTTGCAATACCCACCTGATACCTAGCTGATACCTGATCGGGTACTTTCGATCGGTACTACTGTAATTTTAATAGTGAAATTTTATTTTAATTTAATATTAATATAATAGAACTTAAAATTTCTGCAGGAGATCTAACCGGAATCAGCCAATCTACTACTTCTGTCATCGTTCGGAGGGTATCAACTGCTTTGTGTCGTAGTTCACAATTCATTAGACACCGAAGCAGCGAAACTGACATTCAATCTTCTTTTCTTTCTTTCTATATTTTATGCAGTTGAAGCACATGTGACTCATACCACAATGCAGTAAAACTACAGTGGAAACGAGATGAGCACATTGACTAGAATTCTGATCTTGATCTCCCTTCTGAACGGACTCTATAGTGGCTTCGAGCATTCTGGATTACAAGACACCATGCCGGATTATCAATGAAGCTTAACAGAATCAGCGCACCAAAGAACGAGTTTCCTATGGAGCTAGGAGAGGTGGTGCAGAAAAACGTTTACCAGACACTGAGAAGGGGAAGCCGCCCTCACAGAAAGATGTGATTCTCTACGGTCATATTGGAATTGCTTTAAAGGAAATTTTGCTGGTTCTTGACAGAATACAGTCATGCCTCGTTAATATGGCCCTCGTTAATATGGCACCCTCGATTATATGGCCAAATAGCTGTTGTCCCAATTATTTTACACACTATATGTACACGTTAATATGGCCCTTGGTTTCTGGCTATGGCCAAGAGTTTCTGTGTCTCAGTTTACATGTTTAACTGGTTCGGTAACATAGCCCTCGTTAATATGGCCAAAAAAGCTGCCTGACTTTTTAATATGGCCATCAGGGTAACTACAATTTCGATTAGAATTTCGTCGTTTTTGTCTTTGTTTTCTGCTAGCAATGTTACGTTTGCTTTTTCTGTTGCACATTCAGAGGATACGGCTTATCCAATACAACTTCGCAGACAAACCACCAGGCCATATCTGGCTACCCAATGGGGGCGGTAATCCATTAATAGACAAGAGCTCTGTAACAGGTCAGTGCGAGCACGATAATTGTAAACACGAGGCACGATAATTGTAAATGAGGAGCAAGGATTTGTCCCAATTACATGTCAGGATATTGACGGACTCAGTGTTCCTCGTATTTGTATTGCCGATGAAGAATTAACACAAGTTCTTTGCTTTTTTGCTTTTATTTGAATGCCAAATTTTAATTCTTTTGTTTTTAGGTTTACTTGGTCGGAAAACTAGTAAGCAGAACTGATCACGGCGAATTCATTATTTCTGTCGTGACCGATGCTTGCAGAAAATTTTCCGATCGGGGTCCTCTGTTCATTGACCCGGCTGGATTACTGGCCTCTGTAATTACGCAGTGAAGGACCGCTTTCGAACCTCATCTAGAATCTTCAAGGTTGCCGTGTGGTAGTGAAGGATACAGCCCGAACTAAGTAACTTGGGCGAACCTGGTGGAAGCTCCGACACTATTTGTTGTGTGGCAAACTCTTGCTGTACCCTTTTTTTATTGTATCGTAATGTTGTTTTGTTGGGTCCATCCTATCTTTTAAGATACTTTTGTTGAAATACTTGTATGTTACAGATGCTCTCAGAACTATAGGATGCGCATCAGCGGGTACCTTTGCTACCAAGCACTCCGTTTTTACCAGACGCCAGCGCCTGAGCGACCGAAATTTACAACGTGTTTGACGGTCTGGAGTCAATTTTGGGATAATCTACCGGCAAGGAGCTGAGAAACAATGAGAGAAATCGCACATAGGCTACACAGCACTGGCGTAGTGCACGTCGATTTGTGGGTTAATGCGGTGGACGCCATTCTTGACGAGTTTCCCTGGACGACAGTATTCGACAATAAATAAAAAAAAGTTTGGCGCATGAAGCTCTTGCTACTGTTGTCTGTCCTTCGAGTTAGGCAACAAAGTAATTCCGTTCAAAATATTTGGTCAGGATACAATTGATGGTACAGAACAGCATCGATTGAAACGTGTTTTGGTAAAGGTTATGGACCAGCGCCTAACTGGGTGGACTAGAAATGGGAGAAGAAATACTACTATGTGTAATACGGTTATGTAATCAGCGTCATATTTTTCTTATATGGATAGGTTAGGGTGTAGCGATAGTTGACTGAGCAACAGTTCGTCCTGACTGCTTGGCCGATTGTCAGGGTTAGGCATTATGTCGTGTCACTGCTGGTGGCCAAACTTTCCTGGCTGCCAGTGTTTGAGAACACAAGCAGGTCCTCCATCGAGGAACCAACACCAGGATCTCTGGCTAGCTCGCCAGTATAATGTCTTTGCAGTTCAGCTAAGTACTGGTGTGAGGGAAGGACAAGAGGTCCAGGGCTCCTGGGGGAGTAGTAGTAATGACGTTGGAAGAATCGTGTCCACAGCTCATTGTATCGACACTGGAGAGCGGCGTCACAAGTGATGATCAGGCCTTTCCGGGCCCGCGTTAGACAAAACAGGGCAGTGTGAGAGTCGTGGATGGGTCCTACATTAGCATAGTTTGGGTGGCCAAGTGACAAAATTATCAAGTCATTTTCTGATCCTTGAAAAGTGTTGGGAGTTCACACTTTTATTGCTTCTGGGACTCGATTTCTTAGCAGCGCTGCCTGCCAGTCGTGAATGGCCAACACAGTGATCTGGTTTGGGGACAATTGGGTCCTCTGCAAAAGCAGGGTGAGGATCTCGCCGATGACATGGGCTTCCGCTCGGTTTCCCATCATACCATATTTGCTGTCGAGGTGGTGTGGTGTGGTGGCATCCTTGACATCGATTATCACTATGGGAAGGTCTGGTTGTGGCCACCATACTTCAGTGAGTGGGGCGATCGAGTCGTTATTCTGTACTGCACCACCATAATACAGTGTGTTTGGAAACTCCATGAGTCCCTGATGTGAGCGGTGATTCTTGAGGAGGCAACAAAAGCCTATTCCATTGGGCAGTCGTCCCGTTGCCTCTCCGCGCTCAGCGTGTGGTGTCTGAACGACGGCATGATACACCAACCGATCTAATATGGAAGCTTTGAGGGTATGTGTTCGGGACACATCGGGGGGTCGTCCAAGTCTGGCTCATAAACAACATCAGGAAGACTTTGTTTTGGATCACCAGCAAAGACAGCTCTGCCGCCCAGTCGGATAGCATGCATACACAGTAATGCTTCTGTTTCTCGGCATTGGGTGGCATTGTCCACAAACACTGCCTGGAAAATGTGGTGAGCGATGTCCTGTGATCTGAGGGCATTATTACTGGCTACCACCACTTTGGCCAGGGTTGTCAGTTCTCTGCTGACACTGTGAAGAGTACGCAACAATTCTCGAGCCTCCATACAGTCTATTTCATAGTTCAGAGCAGTATATTTTTTCAGTAAAGCGAAATAATGGCCGAGTCTGTCATTCTACTGTCTGTGATTATGGTCTGCAAAAGAACGGGTGTATTATATGATTCAGACTGCAAAGTGAATTTGTATATTTATTACTGTATTTATGATTGGAATACATAAACTATTCAATGGGGAAAAACACTTGATACCAGAATTTGCAGGGTGGACAATGTCCAAGCTTTAACGGATGCTCGGCAAAAACCTCGCTTCTTTCAAAGTTGGGTATGCGCGTTGGCTAGATTGACAAGTTGACCGTTGCTTGATTGGAATGGGCCAGAAGCAGCACTTTGTTCCCAGTCCAACAATCGCAGTGAACCTGTGTCATGGCTACGATTGAATCGGTTTTCTCACGTCCTCTCGATCTGAGGGGTCCGGTCGTTGCATATACGCCCTTGGGGTCAGCGGTAGGTGAAGAGTCGGAGAGGGTTAACGGTTTTTATTCTATCTAGTACACAGTCGTATGGATCGAAAGACTAATGGAAAGGCGCTTAAGTAGGCAGTCCCAGAACCAGATCCGAAGGACGACCTGGTGAATCTGAGTGTATCCGTCAGCCCTGCGGCATATCATTTATGGAGCTGGACTGTTTCGAAGGCATTACATTGTCGACAAAGCGTTGTAATAATAAATAACATTGTGAATCCAGTCCTGACACATGTGCAATTGTTATGGATGCTTTCTTTAATCATGCCAAGCTGCAGTCCTGGATGGCACTGTCTATAAATCTGACCATACACCGGTACATCACACATTACGACTATGACATGAACAATGCTTTAGATAATGAACCAATAAGATATAAGGTAATAAAACTGAACAATAGCTCGCAAAATTTTGCTTACTACTAGATGCGCTAGTTAAGCAACATCTACAGTATTGCAGCGTTTAACATGCATTTTGCGAGAAAGTCAACTTAGCTATAAGGTACTGTTATTTTAATAGTGAAATTTTATTTTAATTTAATATTAATATAATAGAACTATCCGATTTTAATTTTAATTTAATATTAATATAATAGTCCCCTGTTAGTTTTAATTTAGATTTAATATTAATACTATTAAATAACAATTTTAATAGTATTTTAATAGCATTTTAATAGTAGATTCTAAAATAAACTTAAAAAGTTTTGGACACACTTTAGCCAATTGGTGAAGCAACATGTTTTGCTAGTGTAAGTTGAAAATTTAATCAGAGATCCAACTTAGAAGCATTTTTCTCTGTAAATTCATGACCATTCTTTTTAAAATGACTTTGTCTGAACATGGTTTTAAGCATACATGTAACAGAGGAGAGGAGTCTGGGGGTCTGCCCCGTACTCGAGTTAGGCCAGACACCCCGGATGGGGAACACTCCCTCGAGACCACCTTTCCGACCCCCATTTCGATTTTTCTGGCAAGTAATTTTTTGAGTAATTTTTTGCGATTTTCTCCAATTTCAGACACAAAAATTGCCAAAATCGCCTTTAAAACAGCACTTTTAGCTGTATTCCAGCCCAAATTAGCGATTCTTGACCTTGTTATTTTTTGCGATTTTTTAGCGTTTTTTAGTGCCCAACCCCCTCCCAAAATTTGGTCTCAGACCCCCAGGCCGGCGCCAGACCCACCAACCCCGTCCCCTTTCCGTACAGTAGATGACCTGTTAGAGATGTTCACGAGCCTGAAAAATCGGCTCGGCTCGACTCGACTGCGAGCCCAGATCGAGCGAGCTTATCAAGGTTAGAAAGCTCGCGGTCCGAGCCGAGCCCAGAACGCGCAACACACTTAAAAATGTGTAACTTTAATTAAATTTTGAAAATATTGTGCTTTCAGAGGCTAATTTTCGTTTAATTTCGATGTTTATTTAATACTTGATGAGTTATTCAACTGCTGCTGAGGAATTCCCAATTCGACGCTCCACTATATGAGATATAAGCCCGCGAAAATCGGCTTGCTTAACTATGGGACGAAAATTTCCAACTTGAATTTCTTTCTTACGGACAAGGGTTGGGACTAAAAAATTGGGGCTTTTAGGTAACTTTTCGAGTAGATTAAGAATCTTTAGTCCAAAATTGTTTTCGATGAAAAAAAATTTTTTCGCCCCCCTTTGGAGCCCCCCAGCTCGACTGGAACCCCCCTAGATGCACTTTTTTATTTTAGAATTTCGTAGCGCTATTCAAGACCTACATTTTCGTATAAAATATTCAAGATTTGAGAGGTAGGTTTTTGAGAAAATTCACTTTGAATGTACAAAACCTGGAAAAATCGCCAACTTTCAGCGTGCTCAAAATGTCGTAAACGATTCCTAGCCTTTAAATCGTAACTGAGACCTAAAAATTGGGGCTTTTAGCTAACTTTTCCAGTAGATTAAGAATTTTCAGTCCAAAATTGTTTTCGATGAAAAAAATTTTTTTCGCCCCCCTTTTGGAACCCCCAGCTCGACTGGAACCCCCCTAGATGCACTTTTTTATTTTAGAATTTCGTAGCGCTATTCAAGAGCTACATTTTGGTATAAAATATTCAAGATTTGAGAGGTAGGTTTTTGAGAAAATTCACTTTGAATGTCCAAAACTGTAAAATGCTCAAAGGGTAGGATGGTGACTGTAATTGGCCACCCCAGACCAAAAATGACGCCGCTCCCTACCATTTACAAGATAGATGACGTACCTGGCTGCGTATGAACAGTAATGCTATTGCGATACAGTGTGGACCACACATTCATAAATCTTACCAAAACCCCTAATTTCCAGGTCAAAGTCCAAGGTTTCCAGGTTTTGTACATTCAAAGTGAATTTTCTCAAAAACCTACCACTCAATTCTTGAATATTTTATACCAAAATGTAGCTCTTGAATAGCTCAATACATAGAACTTGCATAAACGGAACGCTTCAGTCACTGGCAGACTTGGGCTACCATTTCGATTGACAGGGTGGTAAATTTTCAAATCCTGAGTGTGGTGCGCAGCGGCAGCTGACAGGGGTTACGAAAGTTTATTGCACATGAAAAACTTGTTAGTAAGAATAATGTGCAAAATGGCGACCAGGACAAAACCAGAAGTTCCAATGCAAAACGGTTTGCTGGCTGTGCATTTACGCAAAGGGTTGAGGGAATGGCAAAGAAAAAGTCCGATTTTTTACTAAAATTAAGGTTTTTAGGTTAATTTTTCGCTAAAATAGGTTAAAATAAGCTATTCTGAGCTCATTTGCGTATAATCTAGGCATACTTTTATCATATCATAATTCTTCGAGCTAAAATAGTGCACAGATGTCGCAAGTGGCTACCGGTGGCGAGAGTTTCGCTGTTGTGCAAACTCTGTTCAGCACTGTCCAGTATCGACCAATCGAATCGGGCTATCGTGAAGCACAGCTACACCCCACAATCAGATGAAGACTATGGTGAGGAAAATTTCTACAACGACTCTGCCGAACGGATCTCACCTACTGACAGCCAGAAAGCAGTCGCTGATTATATGAAAAGCACTCTCTGTACTGTGATTTGCAAACACTGCTTGCAATGGCCTGTTTTCAGATACTGTAGCTCAATAAAGGTCCAGTGACGCGCCTATTTTAAACGAAAGAAATCAAGTAGCAGCAGACAAGTCCAGATTTGTTATATTTTTATTTGTATTCAGTTTGAATTTGGTTGGTATGGTATTGGTATGAATATAGTAATAGTAGTAGCAGTTTGAATGAGCAAACTCAGTGCGTTGTGTTGACTCATCGATGATTGTTAATGTGAACCTCTGGGTACCCAACTTCTGGCTGAGTGCAACTGCCATGGTGCAGAGCACCACATCTGCTACAGATACTAATCTTTGGACAGTTTGTGTGGCTGCATTTTTCTCAATTTCTTGTAGTGCCTTCACGGTTCGCAGTTCGTCCTTGTTCATTTTCTTCGGGTGCCTTCCTTCAGAGAAACTGGCTAAATCCCGATGACAGCTCTCCAATCCAGAGCCATTCTTCTCAATTCCAGTGATGTTATGGGGCCATGCTGACCCTTGTCTAGAGCTATGTCGCGCAGGATTTGTGACGGAGAATATGGCTCATCTGCATGCACGGCTGTGAGATCAGTTGAGGAGATCCGTACTATGATTTTTCCTAAATTGTCCTTGAATTTTATGCTCGGCTGGGGGTGGGACACAGCCGGTTTTGCAATAACCGCTGCCCCATTTTACGATAGGCCTCGGAGCAATGCGCGAGACGGTTTTATAGAAAACGTACGTACTGGATAAAAAGCATAGGGGTACTGCGTAAGGCAAGGCACACTGCTAGTATTTGAGAGGAAGAATAACAGCGTTGCGTCAGCGGCCCAGCTAAAGTTTGAAGTTCGACCGCCTTATTTATACATAGCCCTTTTACAACTACTAGTCTAAACGTTTGACAATTTGTTTGCAAAAGTTTATCGGGTGGTGATGACACCAACCACGACGTCACTCGCTTTTGCGAGCCCTTCAGTACTATTTTGTCAACCGGCAAAATGTACCACCAATGTGTAAACTGCTTATGTAAACAAATGATCCATGGGACAACGAAAAAATACGCTTCTGTTTAATAACTGTTTATGGAAAGAAAAAAAATAATTCTAATCTGGTCAGGGGTTTCAAAGAACAATTTGCTTCCGCGCTTTTGGAATCGCACTTTGGGTAGAGGCTTGGTCAGCAGATCGGCAACCATCTTCTCAGTCGCACAGTACTCCAAACTGATGGGTTTCTTCTGCAGCTCATCTCGAACAAAGTCCTTCTGCTTAGAATGATAGACAAGATTTTTTTGTTATAGCAAGAGCTGCCTGGTTAAGCTGAAAATTAGGCATGAGTTGGCCAACAAAATGAGCGCACTAAAGGTGCGGTTTGGCAATTTCTTGAGATACAAGTATTGTAGGCATCTCACAGTTGTCCGATACTTGTTTCAGACGTTCCAACAGGGCACGGTCGGTGGGAGTCTCCGGTGGGTGCCAGCACGGCTGACACCTGAAATTCTTGGAAAGCTGACTCTAACGTGTAAGCGAGAGGCGGCTCAGAAAGGCAATGAGATTGGGCATGCGATAGAATGTTCGAAGGGGCCGAGTTATCTGTTGTTGTATCCCGCAAGTCGGATCGTGCCGGGTGCCTGACAACTATGAGATGCGGCGACGGTTCAATCGCCTCATAGACACACCAGTGGTTGCACAAAAACTGTAGCTTCACATGCTATTTATTATATGTAGCAAGTATAGTATTCTAATTAAGATTTTTGAGAACCATATTTGACAGATGTGATATCACAAAATCACCAGTTTTTGTCACTGACATCAACTATGCCGATTGACACACCCTTTTGCGGCCAGTAGAGAGGAGTTGGCGACCCGACCCCAGGTTGCCATAAATTGTGTGCTGCTAAAAGGCCTGTGAGTTTTCAGGCCCTTTGCCCCATTGTCGCTACTGCAATGTGCGCAGGTATTGTTAGTTCGCTGCTCACTCGCTGTAGACTGTGTACTGCTCTCTACTTTCTAGCAGTTCCAATTCGCAACGGCTGGATCCAACGTCTAGGATTTTAACCTCAGTACAGACGCGTCTGTAGTACTCAGCTCAGCACATAGGTTCATCTGGAAACGTATTCTTTCCTGTGCGCTTGGTGGTAGAGTTTGCACCAGGCTGAGGATAGTGGCTGTTGGGGCGGTCAACGGAGCAGCTACCCACCATCTCTGGGTGAACGGAAACGTCTCTGCAATGTACACGTCGCTTTCGCTCTCTGTTCCGCACTGGGTAATTGACAACTTCGACTTCCTCAATCTACCAGTAACTGTTAACAAATCAACAGAACCGAAAAATACAGCAGTTTCTATGGATTATCACGTGGAACGCAGGAACACTGGTCTGTTCAAGAGAAACCCAAACATTAAATAACGCGAATGGGGTTAGGTCAGGCCGTTGGACCATGAACGGGCCAGTTGCACGTTGGAATGTGCTTCCATCTACCCTACTCAATGGCTTCGGGCGATAGGTCATATCACTTTTACAAAAGAGGTGGGCCCAGCAAAATAATTTTTAAAACAATTAACACTGAATGACGGCTCCACAATTTGATACCCGCGGCGGACCGATTTCTTAAGTAAGTTTTATTTAGTTAACATAAACACAAAATAGAAGCCCTATATTTCCAACCGGACAGACAAGAGAGTTGAATCATTTTGAAATTCGTTCCACTGGTACATAACAATATTCTGATCAGCCCCACTAAGGTTAGCATACTTCCATTGGATAGCTTGGAAACGGCATTGGATAGTTTTAGCATAACAGGACGGGTCAAATTTTTGGTTACGGGTAAAGGGAGTCTGAAAAAACAGGTCACCGGCCATATGGAGCAACTGGTACACCGCGTCAAGACCAGTGTGGTGCACTTTTTATCTAGGTAACTAGGTATACCTAGTATCACCTAGTTAATATTCGGGAAAAATACCTAGATTTACTTTACCTGGTTGCTGGTTACTCTATTTTACCTAGTTTTACTTTACCTAGTTTTAAATCCACATAACTAGGTACTTCTAGGTAGAACAAGTTTACCTAGTTTGATATTTTCAGTTTTACGTGGCTTTTTCAGTCAGCAAACCTTCAAATTTCCGGCTTTCCCACACTTACAGTGGCCCAGAGAATGAATTTCTGACTTATCTGATCAATAAAATGCAAACATTTACTTGAAATGTGTCAAATTTGGTAAATTTTAACTCCACTAACATTGTTCATTGCACTGCGTGTACTCCTCGCAGAATTGGAGCTCGAACCGTTGTTCCTGGAGGCGTCTACCCACTGCTATGCCAACAGTGCAAAAGATGACTTTAGCCTGGCGGATCAGAGGTCTAAGGAATGTTTCTTTTGTCTTAGAAATGGTTCCATGTAGGTTCTCGATTTCAGTGAGGGTACCAAGAGTGATAGCCTTCAGATTCTTGTTAGCTTCCTCAGAGATGGCTTCTAGTCGATTCTGGTCCTCACTCCAACTTTGAATCTGCTCACAGTCGAACAGGTCAGGAAGGTCTTCTTCTGGTAGCTGAGCCACCTTGCGTTGCATCCTGTACCGAGAGAACGGTTCATTCCTGTGCATGGGAGCTCGCTCACGGCTGGACAGACAGAGTACTACCTCTCCTGGACGGAAGACTCACTGAAAGACTGGGGCGGCTGACTCAACAATTCGGCTTACAGCAGCATGCATTGCATTGCAGCATTGCAATGGGCGAGGACAAGAAGTCTACGGTTGCTGAATACTCATATATAGGTTGTGACCATCTTGACCAGTGTATGGGTTTTACCAGTGCCTGGGGGTCCAAACACTATCTATCGATACTGGGTATCTTGGATGACAGTCTGGATGGCTTCTTGTTGAGACTGGTTCAACTTATCCAGGTCTAGCTTAGCTGGATCGAATTGCTGCACAAATCCAGAGGGGCCAAAGTTGTTGGCATCACTCTCTTCTATCGATTCTAGCCAGGGGCCTAGCAATCGCTTGTAGATTGCTCCCTTGTTGTGTTGTGCCTGAAGGTCAGCTTCAAGCCTGCTGAAACCTTTATATAAAAATAAATTGCGAGGGGCCCAGACAACTGCGACACCACCGACTACCGACTGGTGATCAAGGCTCCGGCAGACCTTAAAAGGCCTCACAAAACAGGCACAAAACAGGTTTCTGGGGCCGCGTAGGCTTGACCTGGGGGAGCAACGGCACGAAAATCGGCTTTGCTGTGCCCAACTCATCCATTAGGCGGCTCCAGACACAGGGTGTTAATGGGGTTGTGTCAGGAGGGCCACCAGAGCGAAACTTTCAGACACTTGACAGATTAAACGAGATTACCTACGGCGCGCGGAAAAAGAGATAGAGTGAGGCGTCCTAAGATACGGTAGGTTACATATTATCACAATTGTCACAGGAGTGACGTCCATACGTGTGTTCACACCTGAGAAACTTCTACACGCAAATGGGAACATGGGCCGCTTTTTCAACTTGTTGTTATTCTAACTATTTGTTTTGGACTGCTGCCAAGAGTTGCCAACTGCTATAGAGCGGGAAGAGGCACAAGGTCAGCCTCCTTTACAAAAATATAAACTTTATGTAAACATAACAAACACAAGCTAAATATCGAGTACCAGTTCACATAAATTAGGATCTGGCTGAAAAGAGTTATTAACGTAAAACGAAAACCATTAATTTTCATAATTCTGGAACCACGGCTTCCAGAAAGCAGAAAATTGCAGGTAATGTTTCTTACATCAATGCTTGTCTACATGCAAATTTTGAGCCCGGAATTGCAAAATATTGGAGAACCTCGCCCAAACATTGCTAGCTCAAAGGTCGCCGTAAATTTAAACTGGCTCGCAGACAAAGAAACTGCAGTAGCTGCACTGAAAACCAGAGGCTTCATAGCCTGCCGTCTGTCTGCCTACCCGCAACTCGCTCTCCGTGCCTCGCGCTGTATTGCTGTTCTTAGAGATGTTCATAACCATGAAAAAGCTCGGCTCACGCCAGCCCAGTTCGAGCCAGCTTATCAAGGTTAAGGGCAATTTACAATGACCCTTCACAGCCGGCCTCCGCCGACCTCGCGCATGTTTTGTTGGTAGTTGCAGCAGCGCACTGCCTCCAGATAAATGCGTGCGCCTGCAGCAGAAGCTTTCATTCGGTGTAGGCAGTTAAGCCAACGTACAGGCCCAACAGTCTGGTTGCACTGCAACTTTTAGTTATTCAGTTTGCTTTTCGCGCTGTTTGGTTATATAAATTAGGATGTGGTTGTATGTACGTAGGTGGATGAACTGTTTGGTTGAGGAAATTGTTTGCTGCATAATTATTGCTGTTTGTTATACAGATGCAACTTTTCCAAGCGCAAATATGCTGTTTGTTCGTTATGTTATCTGCTAGTAGATAGGTTTAATTTTTTGCTAATGTTTTCTTTTTAGACTAAGGTCAAGACGCAAAGTGCCTTGAACAGAAGGATTCGGACTTTGTGTGGATCATATTCTTCTACAGGCGTTCTCGGCCGATTGTTGTGAAGCTACCGTTATTTCGTGGCTCTAAGATAGGCTCTGACGGTTGCTACTATTCTTGTCTACTGGCATACAAGCCCTGGCGAAAAGAGTCTGACGGACAATGGCGTCGTTGTCTAACCTTACCATACCGTCGATGTTGGAGAGTTTGTAAGCATAGTCGCTATTGTCAAGTTCTGTGCTAACCTGACTTTGAACTAACCGCAATTTGTTATGCTGTCGTTTAGTACCAATTCGAATTTGTTTAGCCTTTGAAAGGTGAGTTGTTTTTCTGGTGAAGAGCGTTGGATAAATCAGAAAACGGAGGAGGAAGGTCGGTTGTAAGTATCAAGTGAAGGGAGAGGATTGGAGTACAGTATCTGTTGATGTGTAGGGTGGCTACAGAGAGCGCCAGCCAGACTGAGTCGTCCCACAGACCATACACAACGCAAAATACGTGATAGAGGATAATATTTGCAGTCAGACCGGTACAAGTTCACAAAGGCATCGCAGAATATGGGAACAGTGTTTTGACTACATACATTGGGTTGGCTGTGATAATTGTAAATGAGGAGCAAGGATTTGTCCCAATTACATGTCAGGATATTGATGGACTCAGTGTTCCTCGTATTTGTATTGCCGATGAAGAATTAACACAAGTTCTTTGCTTTTATTTGAATGCCAAATTTTAATTCATTTGTTTTTAGGTTTACTTGGTCGGAAAACTAGTAAGCCGTACTGATCACGGCGAATTCGTCATTTCTGTCCTGACCGATGCTTGCAGAAAATTTTCTGATCGGAGTCCTCTGTTCATTGGTCCGGCTGGATTAGTGGCCTCTGTAATTACGCAGTGAAGGACCACTTTCGAACCTCATCTGTAACAGGTCATCCGCCCAAGCGGGGAGGGTGGTTGGGGGGTCTGCCGCCGGTCTGGGGGGTCTGAGCCAAAATTTTGGGAGGGGGGTTGGGCACTAAAAAACGCTGAAAAATCGAAAAAATCGCAATCTTTTGGCTAAAACTACTGTCACAGCACTGCCTGGCTTACAGTTGTTTCTCATGCAACAGTATCTGGATGCTTACAGCATTCTATGGCCGGTGGATGCTGTTCTGTCAATATTTGGGTTGAAGTGGACACAACACTGCAACCCTTCCACTATACTGTATTTCCCCGGTAGAGTATGTTTGCATGCTTTCGCTCATGTTATTGCGCAAGGCCGCCCTGCCCGTATACAATTACTATGGCAAGCTACAAGTACCCGAGATTAGTACAACTGGACTATGTGTGGTTCCTTGGACCCTACGGCACCTTGCAGCCACTCCATTACATTCAAGATAAAGAGAAAAATATAATTCATCATAATAACAGAAACCTACGCATCTCCATGTATTTCCGCACACTAGGTGCACCATAATGTTTCATAATACTCGCTAACCTGTACATAATCATACGCATCTCCATGTATTTCTGCACACTAGGTGCACCATAATGTTTCATAATACTCGCTAACCTGTACATAATCATACGCATCTCCATGTATTTCTGCACACTAGGTGCACCATAATGTTTCATAATACTCGCTAACCTGTACATAATCATACGCATCTCCATGTATTTCTGCACACTAGGTGCACCATAATGTTTCATAATACTCGCTAACCTGTACATAATCATACGCATCTCCATGTATTTCTGCACACTAGGTGCACCATAATGTTTCATAATACTCGCTAACCTGTACATAATCATACGCATCTCCATGTATTTCTGCACACTAGGTGCACCATAATGTTTCATAATACTCGCTAACCTGTACATAATCATACGCATCTCCATGTATTTCTGCACACTAGGTGCACCATAATGTTTCATAATACTCGCTAACCTGTACATAATCATACGCATCTCCATGTATTTCTGCACACTAGGTGCACCATAATGTTTCATAATACTCGCTAACCTGTACATAATCATACGCATCTCCATGTATTTCTGCACACTAGGTGCACCATAATGTTTCATAATACTCGCTAACCTGTACATAATCATACGCATCTCCATGTATTTCTGCACACTAGGTGCACCATAATGTTTCATAATACTCGCTAACCTGTACATAATCATACGCATCTCCATGTATTTCTGCACACTAGGTGCACCATAATGTTTCATAATACTCGCTAACCTGTACATAATCATACGCATCTCCATGTATTTCCGCACACTAGGTGCACCATAATGTTTCATAATACTGGCTAACCTGTACATAATCATACGCATCTCCATGTATTTCTGCACACTAGGTGCACCATAATGTTTCATAATACTCGCTAACCTGTACATAATCATACGCATCTCCATGTATTTCTGCACACTAGGTGCACCATAATGTTTCATAATACTCGCTAACCTGTACATAATCATACGCATCTCCATGTATTTCTGCACACTAGGTGCACCATAATGTTTCATAATACTCGCTAACCTGTACATAATCATACGCATCTCCATGTATTTCTGCACACTAGGTGCACCATAATGTTTCATAATACTCGCTAACCTGTACATAATCATACGCATCTCCATGTATTTCTGCACACTAGGTGCACCATAATGTTTCATAATACTCGCTAACCTGTACATAATCATACGCATCTCCATGTATTTCCGCACACTAGGTGCACCATAATGTTTCATAATACTCGCTAACCTGTACATAATCATACGCATCTCCATGTATTTCCGCACACTAGGTGCACCATAATGTTTCATAATACTCGCTAACCTGTACATAATCATACGCATCTCCATGTATTTCCGCACACTAGGTGCACCATAATGTTTCATAATACTCGCTAACCTGTACATAATCATACGCATCTCCATGTACTTCCGCACACTAGGTGCACCATAATGTTTCATAATACTCGCTAACCTGAGTAGTAAGGGGCGGCTGGCTGGAGGGGTGCAGTGACGTCACCTCCAGCCAGCCGTCTCGAGATAAGCCGCGCCGGCTTATTTCGAGACCCCGCCCCCTTAGGACTCCGCCCCTTCAAAGATAAATTTTTGTGCAAAAGGCGGGGATCGAACCTGAAACCACAAGGGCTCAGCGCTCTTACCAACGGAGCCACACGGTCGGTTAGATGAGTAGCTGTAAAAGGGCTATATATAAAATAGGTCGGCTAGATTTTAGCTGGGTGACGCAACCGGCCACTCAAACTCTGCAGCTTTTTTGCTTGTACGTACAATGTACGTTGTTAAACAACTTGCTACTGCTTTTTTTGCTTCATTCGTACGTTGTTAAACAAATTGCTACTGCTTTTTTGCTCAGTAGGAGCTCATACGTCAACTTGCTACTGTTTTTTGCTCATCGCTAAACCGTGCCAGCCCGGGCGGATATGTTGTGAAAACGGCAATGTTGTTTAGTGCCAGCTGCAGGCGAGCTTGATTTTTTGCCTCTAGAGATAAGCGGCGGCCGACTGAACTGTTTGTAAACTCTCACCAATCCCTATTGCGGTTTTATTAACACTAACACAAAGAGGTCGCAGTGGGCGGCCGATATTTTAAACACCTTCCACTCACAATTAGTCAACTGTCCCAGCTGGTCTATCTCCTCCACGTTGGGGGCTCGAACTTAATTGTACTTTTTGGCGCGAAATTCAAACTTTCAGAATTGGAAAGTTTGGTCAATACTTGGGGACCAGCTAATAAATAAATTAGTGTGTAGTTGTTCTCTGGTTTTTCTAATCCGCCATGGTTTTTTGAGTCAGATTTGTTATAATCAATAAGTAATAAGTACAATAGCTAAAAATAAACGTGAAAATAATTAATAATTAAAAAGAAAATATAAAAATATAGAAATACAAGAAGAAACATGTTTAGAATCGACGCTCCAGTCAAGAGAGAACATTATTTGACAGAGCATTGGCTGCCAATTCGTGAAAAACCCTCAGGATTTGGAGATTCAAATTCTCGACCCTAGGATTCACAAAATCTCACAAAGATTATCGATCTTCTGTTGATCTTCTCGATCTTTTACAGAGATTTCACCGGTATTGCGCTATTTCCTTATAGTTCCTTTTGTATATATCGATGGCGTACATGTTGGCTTATATCGCACACACATATGCCAGATAACACCGAGATTACACTGAAATTTGCCAATATTGCAATAAGATTTCACTGGTATTGCACTATTTCCCTATAGTTTGGGCAGCTGTGTGGTGTACATGTTGACTATATCGCACTATGCCAGATAACACCAAGATTACTGAAATCGCACTGAGCGTTGCCAATATTGCTATAAGATTTCACTAGTATTGCACTATTTCCCTAACTTTCACACACTATTTTGCTAACACTCTCATGTAAACTCGTCTGGCTTATGTTTCAGTATAAAAACGCAGATTTTTGACAAATTGTACGTGTTTGTCTTATCAAGAATGGGTGACAGTAAAATCGATTTGGCAGAACTCTTTGGAGAGGTAATCGACAAATCTGAAAAAGAAATGGGCAAGGAGAAAATACCCAAAAAACGAAAGCAGCCAACAAGGTACAACACTAAGAAATGGTCGAAAATCGAGAAAACCAAGAATGAGGTGGAAACGAAACTGTTGAACCACACAGTTGTTGAAAAGCCGGAGACTGAAGAAGACAGTGAAGCCCGTTGCTGCTGTGCGATCTACATTTATGTATGAATAAAATCCTTTTATTTGTTGTTGTAGTTCAGATCACTTTGTTCAGATCGCGCCGCGAATTTCCCTAAATTTTGAATTTCCCGCCAAAACGTTACTGGAATTTTACCAAACAATCAAAAGTTCAGTCAACATCTTCCTCTTCAGCTTGTTCTTCTTCATTCTGCTCTTCTTCCATTTGCGCTTCTTCAGATTCTTCATCGGCAAACGCTTGCTCGATTAGATTTTTATTCTCACGAATAAACTTTTTTACCAAAAACTTGCGCTCATCCCAAGCTTTCTCAATCGCCTCCTCCTCACCAAGATCTTTTTCCATATAGTTATTAGCAGTATTCAAGATGGCAGTGTACACCTCATCTTCATCTTGGAAATATGTCGCAAACTTCAGTTTTTCCTGAAGTGTCTCTCGCAACTGGTCCAAAAACTCACTGAACAATGGTTCCTTCAGTAGTCCTTCATAACTTTTTAAATTCATGTTGTCAAAAGTTTCTCTAAGCAAAAAATGCCCAGTTCTTCTCTCCTTTATCGGGTTCTGACTGGTCAGACTCTGATTCAATAGACTCCGATTTGTCAGATTCTGTTTGTTGGCTTTCAAACTCTTCATCGGCTGGAATCATCTCGTGTTGAAGTCTTTCATGACGGCGACGGTTTGATGCAGAAGATAGCTGAACACCACACGTAGGACAAATACATGGATCCATTTCAAGGGCACTACAAATTAACTGTTGCAACCACACAGCAAACTGACAACAGAACAAACTGACTGTTAGAGAAAATGTCTTGCTTTATATATGAAAATCAGAGGGGCTTTTGAGTGGGAAATTTTTACGTTTATCTTAAGAGTACCTCACCTGTGAAGTTGTTTGGAGATTGATGACGTCATCAAAGTTTGTCTCAAAACCAACTGTTGAAAGTTACTTTTTGCCGAATTTCTCAGCTTCTGTTTATTGTTCACTGTGTACTGGTGAGAGATGGCGGCTCGATTGTCTCTGCAACAGCTCTTGGATCGAGATGGAATGACTATGGAGGACTACGAAAAACGCTACTGTAAACTGTGCAAACGGACCTTCAACTCTAGCGGAAACCTCGTCAACCACATGCAAGGTAGTGTTCACCGTCGTCGATGGAAACCAGGTTTAGACCTGGTGAAGAAGAAACAAATCACCAAACAAAAGACCACACCGCCATCCAGTGAGAAGCGCACCTTGGTGACTCCTCAGATACCAAGAAAAACTCCACCTCCAACAAAATTACAAAAAAGTGAGCAGACAGAAAAAGAAGTCGATTTGAAACCATCAGGAGATGTCAGATCGCCCCGAGTTATACAGCCTCTACTTTCCTACTCGGCCTACATGTGCGAACAGTGCTTCAAACTTTCCACTACCATGACACCTCTGAAGATGAACAACAGAATGATTGTGCAATTCCCTCTGTGTGACAGCTGCCTCGAGGTGAACAGGAAAATGAGAGATGTATGTGCCGAGTGCTTGTTCAAAAAATGATATGGCATAATTATTGACTTTCCTATTCAAAGCATAAACGGTTTTGAAAACAACTTTTGGTGGGAAATTTAAAATTTAGGGAAATACGGCGCGATCTGAGCAAAGTGATCTGAACTACAACAACAAGTAAAAGAATTTTATTCATACATAAATGTAGATCATACAGCAGCAACGGGCTTCACTGTCTTCTTCAGTCTCCGGCTTTTCAACAACTGTGTGGTTCAACAGTTTCGTTTCCACCTCATTCTTGGTTTTCTCGATTTTCGACCATTTCTTAGTGTTGTACCTTGTTGGCTGCTTTCGTTTTTTGGGTATTTTCTCCTTGCCCATTTCTTTTTCAGATTTGTCGATTACCTCTCCAAAGAGTTCTGCCAAATCGATTTTACTGTCACCCATTCTTGATAAGACAAACACGTACAATTTGTCAAAAATCTGCGTTTTTATACTGAAACATAAACCAGACGAGTTTACATGAGAGTGTTAGCAAAATAGTGTGTGAAAGTTAGGGAAATAGTGCAATACTAGTGAAATCTTATAGCAATATTGGCAACGCTCAGTGCGATTTCAGTAATCTTGGTGTTATCTGGCATAGTGCGACATAGTCAACATGTACACCACACAGCTGCCCAAACTATACCAGTGAAATCTTATTGCAATATTGGCAAATTTCAGTGTAATCTCGGTGTTATCTGGCATATGTGTGTGCGATATAAGCCAACATGTACGCCATCGATATATACAGCCGCCCAAACTATAAGGAAATAGCGCAATACCGGTGAAATCTCTGTAAAAGATCGAGAAGATCAACAGAAGATCGATAATCTTTGTGAGATTTTGTGAATCCTAGGGTCGAGAATTTGAATCTCCAAATCCTGAGGGTTTTTCACGAATTGGCAGCCAATGCTCTGTCAAATAATGTTCTCTCTTGACTGGAGCGTCGATTCTAAACATGTTTCTTCTTGTATTTCTATATTTTTATATTTTCTTTTTAATTATTAATTATTTTCACGTTTATTTTTAGCTATTGTACTTATTACTTATTGATTATAACAAATCTGACTCAAAAAACCATGGCGGATTAGAAAAACCAGAGAACAACTACACACTAATTTATTTATTAGCTGGTCCCCAAGTATTGACCAAACTTTCCAATTCTGAAAGTTTGAATTTCGCGCCAAAAAGTACAATTAAGTTCGAGCCCCCAACGTGGAGGAGATAGACCAGCTGGCGACAGTTGACTAATTGTGAGTGGAAGGTGTTTAAAATATCGGCCGCCCACTGCGACCTCTTTGTGTTAGTGTTAATAAAACCGCAATAGGGATTGGTGAGAGTTTACAAACAGTTCAGTCGGCCGCCGCTTATCTCTAGAGGCAAAAATCAAGCTCACCTGCAGCTGGCACTAAACAACATTGCCGTTTTCACAACATATCCGCCCGGGCTGGCACGGTTTAGCGATGAGCAAAAAACAGTAGCAAGTTGACGTATGAGCTCCTACTGAGCAAAAAAGCAGTAGCAATTTGTTTAACAACGTACGAATGAAGCAAAAAAAGCAGTAGCAAGTTGTTTAACAACGTACATTGTATGTACAAGCAAAAAAGCTGCAGAGTTTGAGTGGCCGGTTGCGTCACCCAGCTAAAATCTAGCCGACCTATTTTATATATAGCCCTTTTACAGCTACTCATCTAACCGACCGTGTGGCTCCGTTGGTAAGAGCGCTGAGCCCTTGTGGTTTCAGGTTCGATCCCCGCCTTTTGCACAAAAATTTATCTTTGAAGGGGCGGAGTCCTAAGGGGGCGGGGTCTCGAAATAAGCCGGCGCGGCTTATCTCGAGACGGCTGGCTGGAGGTGACGTCACTGCACCCCTCCAGCCAGCCGCCCCTTACTACTAACCTGTACATAATCATACGCATCTCCATGTATTTCCGCACACTAGGTGCACCATAATGTTTCATAATACTCGCTAACCTGTACATAATCATACGCATCTCCATGTATTTCCGCACACTAGGTGCACCATAATGTTTCATAATACTCGCTAACCTGTACATAATCATACGCATCTCCATGTATTTCCGCACACTAGGTGCACCATAATGTTTCATAATACTCGCTAACCTGTACATAATCAAAGTTTTTTAAAGTGAAGTTAAACTGTTTAGAAAAGCATTGTGACGTGAACGGATTCTGATGTGTCATACAGTGATCGAGTGTATTTTTAGTGAGTTCAGCCGGCGTGGGCCGACCAATGTTTGGGTTATGGTGCCTCTGATAAGAGGTGCCATGTGAGCTTGATGTACGGCTAGTCAGTCTATTCGTTTTGGAGTCTGACGTGCGGTCGAATAAACTTATCAGTCGACTTAGTGCGTTACACTTAGTGGAGCCACCGAGCAGCGTGCTGCCTCCTGCTTTCGCTGTCTCGTTGCTACAGAGTCTCAAGTGAAGTCGCGGATTCGCCGTGTTCATGCTTTGTTCCCGTTAACTCAGAACCGGTGCTCTGCCTAGAATCCAGTACAGGGGTGGTCGTCTGCTCTGCCTTTCCTGCTAAACCAGTTTTATCAAACGGGTCTCTTTGAAAGTTGCTGAGTCGTGGCCATTTATACGTTTTTCGGCGCCTAGGAGTTCAGTTGTTTAGTCTGGGACTGCCGGCAAACTTCCCCAGATTACGCAACCGCTCTCCAAATTTTTGTTTCTAGAGTGGAAAGAAAAGCCAAAAAGAAATTGTTCCAGCAGAAATCAAATTTAAGATGGCTACTTATTCCAGTTTTCAGTATAGACTGCTTAAAAGTTGAACTTTTGAAGCAGCAGCTGTATTTGAGGGCGAAAACGACTACGATTTTGAAAGTGAACTCAAAGGCTAGCCAGATAGGGAGCCCGTCATTTTCTTCATGCCCGTCAAGCGAAGCCCTCCGGCGTCATCTCAGACATCCAGTAATCAGCAGAGCACTCGATCACCCTTCCAACGACTTGGAGATTCTGTACGCAGCAGACTTGCCGCTTCCGCACGCCCAGTTATTAAAGCTGATTTGACTGAGTCAGCTGAACGATTTTTCTCAGTTAGCGAGTCACCACCTGACACAAACGCAGACAAACCTGTCGACGCACGAGCAACTCAGACTCCACAGCAACAAGCAACAGATCGTGCTTTATGCCGTCAGCAAAGAGAGCAGAAAGCACAAATGGATCAAGCCGTACAGCAGATGCAAAATGTCGCACAGACATTGCAGCAATTGCAACAAAATTTTCAGCAGCAGCAACAGCAGAATGCGACTGTGCCTGGTTTTCAAAGCAGTCATGACTCCCAGCTTATTCCGTCATTTAAAGGGGACAAAGTCGGTGACGGTTTCGACGATTGGTTACGCAATCATTTTAATTGTGTTGCTGACGCATGCGGTTGGGATAACGAGCGCCGCTGCCGCGCTCTCCCTGTATATATTTTGCCGCCAGCCTGCGAGTATTTAGATTCACTGCCGCAAGCTGACCGTCAGGATTACAACACACTAGTGCAACGATTTACCGAACGGTTTCGTCCACCTGCAAATGCGCAATTTCGAGCCGCAGAACTCATGAAGCGCACACAAGCGCAGGGCGAATCTGTCGAACAGTATGCAGGCGCAATCACTAAGCCTGTGGACGTTTTGGGTAGGCAGGCACACAGGCAAATCGTAGCGTAAAGCAGTGTTTCACGAGTCTCTACCTACCTGTCCTGTTAGCCTGTGTGCCTGTGGACGTTTTGGGCAGGCAGGCACACAGGTTTTCACCTATGTGTGCAGGTTTTTATTACCTACCCTACCTGTGTGAACAGTTTTGCGCAAATAAAAATGAAAATAACAAATAAAAACATAATAAAAGTAAGAAATGAAAATAAATTTTATAGTTTTTGCTAACGGTTGCACACATTTTAGAATGAATATTAAGATGCATTTTGCGAGAAAGTCAGCTTTGGTGCCGAAGAGAGGGGGCAAGCAGGGCCATCTCACGGATCTGGCTGATATTTATATCTATTAAAATAGAGCACAGTCGAAGACCAACGGTGCATGCCCGGCCACCAGCAACTCCCTAGAACCGGAGCTACACCCCCTCAAAGTTGGGTCGGCAGCAATTTTCGGGCTCATTTTAATAGCTCTGACACCCTCCATTCAAACGATCACCCTTCATTCGTTTCTTAAGCTAGGATCTCGACTCGCATATGGTTTTGTAGCTGGTCCAATGGCCTTTCATTTTCTGGTACTCCGGTTTCCAGATCGTAGCTGGTTACCGAAATATTCGCCGAAAACTGCGAAATTTCCACAAAATGCCACTCCGTTTTTTTTCGAAAAATCTTTATAACTTTTTGTGCAAAGGCCCTGCCAAGCTAATGTTTTAACAAAAGAAAATGAAAGGCCATTGGACCAGCTACAAAACCATATGCGAGTCAGGATCCTAGCTTAAGATACGAATGAAGGGTACTCGTTTGAATGGAGGGTGTCAGAGCTATTAAAATGAGCCCGAAAATTGCTGCCGACCCAACTTTGAGGGGGTGTAGCTCCGGTTCTAGGGAGTTGCTGGTGGCCGGGCATGCACCGTTGGTCTTCGACTGTGCTCTATTTTAATAGGTATAAATATCAGCCAGATCCGTGAGATGGCCCTGCTTGCCCCCTCAAAGCTGACTTTCTCGCAAAATGCATCTTAAATAGTGAGTAATGAATAGAGTGAGAATGTAGGCCTTCTTTTGTAGTTGTAACAAGTGGTCACTAAACATGAACATTAATACTGTAGGTGTTCAGACTAGCTGTATATAGTGCGTCTTCCTGTCAATGTACACATTATACAGTGAACAAGTAAAATTCTTTCACAGGTATGGTGGCCCTTAAGAGAACCTGTCTAATGACTTGTTGGTGGTCTAATCATTATTTGAAGAGATAATTGTAGTCCCTGGCCGATCTCTCTAATGACTTGCTGCTATTGTTTTGAGGAGTTAATTGTAGTGCTTGACCAATTTTCTTTGAGCCTGTCTAAGGATTTGCTGCGATTGTTTTGAGGTCCACCTTGCCTAAAGGAAGAGGTCACTACTACATAAGAACTGAGTTCTTTGTCTCTACTTTCTGTCTTCTGAATCAACCAAAATGGATTGTTTGTGTAATGGCCCAAAATTGTTTGTACTGGTGTATTGTTGTTGTAAACGTTGTAGAATAATAATTTCTAAAGGTACATACAATTATTTCTTTTGTGAAATACCATCTTTGCTTTAATAATATAAAAGCACTCAAGTTTATGCTTTAGAAGGACGGGTATCAAAGGAGTGCGCAGCGCACCCGCACAGGGTACAACTGATGGACACCCGTGTATGCCCGCAGTGCCAGAGAGGAGATCGACCGCGGTAGCTGCAGCTGGTCTGCCAGGTACACCTCTTATATTACTATATTATAGTGTTAGTTTGTAGTTTTTGGTGGTCTATAACATAATGAACGAAAACCCACACTACATTTACTAGTAAAATTAGAATATTATCGTTTATTATTCTAATTAAGTGCTTCTATTTCTTCAGTGTTGTGGTG
This sequence comes from Sabatieria punctata, assembly GCA_030248155.1. Lineage (NCBI taxonomy): Eukaryota > Metazoa > Nematoda > Chromadorea > Araeolaimida > Comesomatidae > Sabatieria > Sabatieria punctata. The sequence goes on from JASANB010001895.1 coordinate 57,574, forward strand.
AGGAGGTCGGACTGGCTGAGGTGCGGGCGGCGGCCCAGGAGTGCGTGGAGCCAGCGGAGCTGCTGTTGCGGTAGGGTGTGTCTGACGACAGAACCAACCAAACCTCTTCCTGTTACCCAGAAGTTATACTGGAGAGTCTGAAGGAAAGACCTTTATCCATTGTACATAAGTATGTGTTCAGTAGAACTTGAATAAATGGCCCCCACCTCGCAGTGACCAGTGAGTCAAGCCTGTTAACTATGAAGTTCAAAGCTATTGTTTGTCTTTCAACTCAGTCGAGCTAGGATAAAAAATGCCTACATGGGAGGCGCCTCTTTGGTAAAAAAAACCAGTGTCATTTGTTATAATTTGTGTTTTCTGTGTTTACGTGAACTCCTTGCTGAAAAGGTGGCATTGCATTCCAAGCCAACGTTGCCTTTGTATCTATGTGCGGCACCAGTACATCGGAAGCAGGCAGCGTTTGCGTAAACTGTATGGTTGATCAGGAAACACCTTCCATACAAGAAATCTAGTGCAATGTTGAACAAATCCTTGCAAGCCGTTTTCTGACCCAAAACTTCACAGTACTCAAACTCATATAACAACATCTTCTTGCAGTAGAGAAATTTACTGCACTTGACTAGAGGTGCAAGAGAGGGTCTAACGTAAATGCATCGTAGAGAAAAATTACTGCACTTGACTAGAGGTGCGAGAGAGGGTCTAACGTAAATGCATCGTAGAGAAAAACTACTGCACTTGACTAGAGGTGCGAGAGAGGGTCTAACGTAAATGCATCGTAGAGAAAAATTACTGCACTTGACTAGAGGTGCGAGAGAGGGTCTAACGTAATGGCATCGTAGAGAAAAATTACTGCACTTGACTAGAGGTGCAAGAGAGGGTCTAACGTAAATGCATCGTAGAGAAAAATTACTGCACTTGACTAGAGGTGCGAGAGAGGGTCTAACGTAATGGCATCGTAGAGAAAAATTACTGCACTTGACTAGAGGTGCAAGAGAGGGTCTAACGTAAATGCATCGTAGAGAAAAATTACTGCACTTGACTAGAGGTGCAAGAGAGGGTCCAACGTAAATGCATCGTAGAGAAAAATTACTGCACTTGACTAGAGGTGCAAGAGAGGGTCTAACGTAAATGCATCGTAGAGAAAAATTACTGCACTTGACTAGAGGTGCGAGAGAGGGTCTAACGTAATGGCATCGTAGAGAAAAATTACTGCACTTGACTAGAGGTGCAAGAGAGGGTCTAACGTAAATGCATCGTAGAGAAAAATTACTGCACTTGACTAGAGGTGCAAGAGAGGGTCCAACGTAAATGCATCGTAGAGAAAAATTACTGCACTTGACTAGAGGTGCAAGAGAGGGTCTAACGTAAATGCATCGTAGAGAAAAACTACTGCACTTGACTAGAGGTGCAAGAGAGGGTCTAACGTAAATGCATCGTAGAGAAAAACTACTGCACTTGACTAGAGGTGCAAGAGAGGGTCTAACGTAAATGCATCGTAGAGAAAAACTACTGCACTTGACTAGAGGTGCAAGAGAGGGTCTAACGTAAATGCATCGTAGAGAAAAACTACTGCACTTGACTAGAGGTGCAAGAGAGGGTCTAACGTAAATGCATCGTAGAGAAAAACTACTGCACTTGACTAGAGGTGCAAGAGAGGGTCTAACGTAAATGCATCATAGAGAAAACTACTGCACTTGACTAGAGGTGCGAGAGAGGGTCTAACGTAATGGCATCACAGAGAAATATTCCGCTACTTGACTAGAGGTGCAAGAGAGGGACTAACGTAACGGCATCATAGAGCCATTAGGCTCCACTTTGCTTTAGTACTAATCCATTTGTGTTCTTGTGGTATACTATAAATCAAATGAAATAAAATACTACTGTATAGCTCTACGTGTGTATTTAAACGATGTTTGCTGTAACTAAGTTCTTTACTAAACAGCGGCATTACCAAACACTTGTTTACATAAGGTAGCTACACCCGGCGTTCTAAAATGCACTGACTTGCACAACTTTTTGACACAAAACAATCGGCTCACTCTCGCTGCTTCTCAGTGTCGGCCAGAAAGAGCATTCGCTCGTAGTAGGGCCACTGGGTTGCGTTGCTGATCCGCTCTGTTGTCCATTAAAATGCGCTCGGAAAGTGCTTGTGAGCCTTTAGCATAGCTTCACCGCTGCACATTTGTAGGGTGATGTCATCCGTCTTCTCTCTGTTCTCATAGAGCGATCTCATAACGTTTATCCAAACCAATTCCAGGTGTTTCGATAGGGTGCCCTGTGTGGGTTTGTTTTCTCGCTCTCGTTTTTTCTTTTGACGTGTTTTCTAAAATACATACCGTTTATGACCGGTATATACGTACTGTATAGAAACACCAGCTGTCAAGTATGTGCATACTTGAGTTGTGATAATCTAAACTAACAATTGACGCCCATTGTACCGTATTTTAACGTGCGTGCTAACGATTTGAAAAGTTGTTTTTTTTGTGGGAGGAGAATGGAGATGTAACGAGTGGAGAGAGAGGACGAGAAGTAAACCTTTAACTGTTCTATTGTGCTGCAGATCAAATTCTACTGATCAAGCTAGTTCTGATGGGAGTTCCTACATGTAGGTCATCGCTAGTAAATATACACAACGCTAATTCTGTTTAGAATCGATTCTCCGGCGAAACTAGCTGAATTTTCCGCTACACCAGTACTGTTGCATGCGTATACGCATTACGCATATCATTACGCAAAGTACGCATTGCGTTTCAGAATGCGTATACGCATACGCATACGCATTTGAATTTCATTACGCAATATTATTACGCATTCTACCAAAAGTTTGCATATTTTTGCGTAATGCGTATTAGGTTTGAAAAATAGCTACCTTTTCTAATGTCTTGCAAAAAATTTAGTTCAAGTTGTTACCTAATTGTGGTTATTCTTCATGATTTTAGTGTGAGGTGAGGGTACCAGGAATTTCCTGAGATAATTTGAAGCTTCAACTAAGTTTTGCTTGCTACTATTTATAAAAGAGGTTAAGTTTTGAGAGGAAAGGAAACCTGTGACAAATCCTTGAATTTAGAGTTTCTATTTCTACACTTTTGGGTGACATGAGTTGGGTTGTAAGCTCAGGCTATCTGTTTATCTTTCCACTGTATGTTTATTATGGTTGAATGCTACTAGACTTCTTCTTGAAATGAACATTAAAACAAACTTTTTGGTCCTGAAAGCCCATATTGCTTGCCTGTTGAAAACATACGTACTGTATATCATACATGTAACAGGATATCCGCCGAAGGACTTAGGGTCTGGCGTCTGAGCCCGAATTTTGGGAGGGGAGTTAGGCACTAAGAGACGCTCAAAAATCGCAAAAAATGGCAATTTTTGGGCTAAAAATCGTCAAAAATTGCTAATTTGGGCTGAATCGTGTTGGTGGAGGGGTCGCCATCGGGGCAGACCCGCAGACCCCCTGTTTGTTACATTTATGCTGTACTGTAGATACAATAATGCAATTCTTTGAGGTCAGGAATTTATCATATTGCCTCAAGTAGTCTAAAAAAACATAGATTATAATGTTGGATACCTAAACAGCATACTGTAGAGCAAAAAAAGCTGTTCAGTGAAATTTCTGAATGTTTCTGAGATTACGCATTACGCATACGCAAAATACGCATTAGTTTTTGCAATGCGTATACGCAAACTCATACGCATTTGTAATTTGAATGCGTATACGCATACGCATACGCATACGCATTTGAAAAATCCGGTATTAAACAACAGTATACACCAGCCCAACGTTTTAATGAAAATCAAAAAATTCTAACAATCTTTTGAACCAAACTGTTGCCTGAAAATCTTTTACATCAAGTTATAGTCTTGTAAGAAAAATCTTTTGGAATTTGCCTGGGTGAAATTTGTTATATTGGAAAGGCCGCCATCATAGCCATCTAACGCACTAAAAGATTAAACTGCCTCAGCGCTCCTACCCCACATGTCAGTTAGACACGCATCTGATACGCAAAAATCTCCCTGAATTCTACCACCCGAGATGACATCACATATAAACAAATTATACAAGGTGCCTCAAAAAATGATCACATTTCTTTCTACTGCCATTTCCGCAAATCAGGGATGTGAGGTGGGAAAAAAACACCGGAAAAAAACTGTTTTTTTCCGAAAAAAAACCGGTTTTTTTCCTAAGGGTCGGAAAAAAACATTAATCGCGGAAAAAAACTCAAGCTAAAAATAGCTAATTTACGTCATTTTTCGTTTAAAAAATGGACTTTTGCTATGTATAATAGGCCATACTGACTCAAAACTGTTAGAAAAACAACAAAAAAGACCAAATTTGGCATGAAAAAACAAAAATGCAAACTGCTGTAAGAAAATTTGCATATAGCGTTATTTATGGAACCTGGCAGGCACTGTTTCATGCCTGTTTCGTGATTTATATCAATGTAACACGTGTATTTCTGGTCTAACAAGACTGAGGAAGGCGCTAGAAAGCGTTAGGAATCATAAAACCAGCCTAGGATACTCAGAACTTGGGCTGGAGTTTTTTCCGCGATTTAGGAAAAAAAACGAAAAAAAACCGGAAAAAACTGGAAAAAAACAGGCCGAGGTTTTTTTCGGAAAAATATACAACCCTGCCGCAAATTTTGACCAAATAGGCTGAAATTTGGATCATACGTGCCAAAATTCGGGGAATTTTATGTGTTAACGTTTGGTGCACTAGGCTTGACTCATTCCCGAGAAATTTCGAAAATAGTTAAATTTTGTAATTTCAATAGTGAAAGCCGGTCACCGAAAAATGGAAACATTTCTTTTTACTGTGGCTTTCCTAATTTTTGTCGGAATTGGATGAAATTTGGAGTGTAAACGCAGAAATTCCGGGTAATTCGTGTGTAAAAGGTTGACGCATGAACTAAACGCTATCGTTAGAGTTTAGGCGATAATGTGTGACGTTTTTTCGGTGACCGGCTTTCACTATTGAAATTACAGAATTTAACTATTTTCGAAATTTCTCGGGAATGAGTCAAGCCTAGTGCACCAAACTTTAACACATAAAATTCCCCGAATTTTGGCATCCATGGTCCAAATTTCAGCCTATTTGGTCAAAATTTGGGGAAATGGCAGTAAAAAGAAATGTGATCATTTTTTGAGACACCCTGTATGAAAATACCAAAACTGTTGAGGCTTCGATTACCACCTTAGCAACTTCGACAACTTCTCCTCATACTTCCTTACCACCTTGTTAATGAAGATCTATAAAAATTATAAGCATAAAATAAAAACACCATCAATACAGATAAACGCAACTTTGCTCACCCGAAATTCTAACGGGGCCAGGCAGCGATCACTTCAACTCCATCCAGCTTCTACTTGACATTCCACGTTTATACTAAAAAAACCACGACACCTATTTTATACTTCTTTATGTGACCACCGGTTTAAGGATATAGAATAGCGTAGTGTGGACTTCGTTACAGTGGATGGTATGGCCGCTATTTATTGCTTTTTAAAAGTGAATTGCCGTCGCAGCGGCGCTCTTAAATATGCCCTAGGATACAGTTTACTACAAAACAGGTTAGCCAGGCTTTCTGACTGGTTTTAATCTACATGCGAGGCCGGCAGATCAGTGGATAATTATATAGACTCGTTTAAACTCTACAATCCTCCCCTCTATTAAGAGCCAGTCTCTGAACCGATCGAGTCTGTGTATTCAGACCTCAAAAATGAAACTTTAGCATGGAGCGCTCAAAGTTGGAGGACTAATACGTCTTGATAGGTTATGTAACCACCGCAAAGAATTTCCAGATTCGACGCTCCACGCTCGAGATATGGCCTTTTAAAAATCGGCCCGCTTAACTATATGGACCAAAATTTCGAAATCGAATTTCTGACTTGCTGATCGGAATTCAGACCTAACAAACGGGGTTTTTGCGTAACTTTTTGAGTAGTTTAAGAATCTTTTACTAAATTTCAGTTTTGGAAAAAAAATTTTTTTTCGTCCCCCTATCGGGGGGCATAACTCGTTTAAAACCCCCTAGAGCGTTCTTTTTATTTTCGATTATTGTAGCGCTATATCTTAGCTACACGCCGGTGTAAAACATTACGGGCTACCGGACGGCAAACACTGAAATATTTGCGTTCAAAGATTAAAAATGCCACATTTTGCATGTTTCACTGTGCCCAAAAATTTTCAACTCCATGTTCCAGCTTACTAATTGGAGTTGAATGCTAAAAATTGATGTCTAACCTGTACTTTTAGAGTAGTTTAAGAAACTTTCATTGAATTTCATTTTTGGAAAAAAATTTTTTTTCGTCACCCTATCAGGGGGCATAATTCGTCTGGAACCCCCTAGACCGTTCTTTGTATTTCAGATTATTGTAGCGCTAGACCTTCGCTACACGCCGGTGTAAAACAATACGGGCTGCCGGACGGCAAACACTGAAATATTTGCGTTCAAAGATTAAAAATGCCACATTTTGCAAATTTTTGGGCACAGTGAAACATGCAAAATGTGGCATTTTTAATCTTTGAACGCAAATATTTCAGTGTTTGCCGTCCGGTAGCCCGTAATGTTTTACACCGGCGTGTAGCTAAGATATAGCGCTACAATAATCTGAAATAAAAAGAACGGTCTAGGGGGGTTCCAGTCGAGTTATGCCCCCCGATAGGGGGGCGAAAAAAAATTTTTTTCCAAAAATGTAATTTAGTAAAAGATTCTTAAACTACTCAAAAAGTTACGGAAAAACCCCGTTTGTTAGGTCTGAATTCCGGTCAGCAAGTCAGAAATTCGATATCGAAATTTTGGTCCCATAGTTAAGTGGGCCGATTTTTAGAAGGCCATATCTCGAGCGTGGAGCGTCGAATCTGGAAGTTCTTTGCAGGTCATTGATAACTTGTCAATATGTTTTAGTGTTCCAACTTTCAGCTCTCTACGCCCAACTTTCAATTTTGGGGTCTGAATAGGGCAAAGGGCAAATACTCGATCGGTTCAGAGACTGACTCTTAAGGAGCTTCTCTAGCAAGCAAATAAGCCACGCGCCGATAACCAACTGCATTAATGTTTTGTTTGCCTATAACATCATCATTCAGATAAAGACGATTTCTTCTACGTCATAGGAGAATAATGGCTGGTATGTGTAAAAATTTACTGTCTATTCGATATCGGCCAGCCAATCCGGCCCTGGTTTCGAATTCTGGAACATCCTCTGGCAGCAGTGGAAAGTAGCTGAGCTTTGTTAGACTTGAAAAATTCTCTGGCAAATTTTGCAGAGCCTGCCACCAGACCCTCTCCCTTTTTATGGTCTGCTGCGTTCTCTGTCAGACCTCCCTGCCAGACATCAATCGCGTGTTTGTATCTGGCGCTCTTGAGGGATAAATTGGCTAATCAATTTTCTCTGGGCTCAGTAATTTCTCAAAGCGAAATTGGAGCCCGTCAGACGGCCAGCCAGACAGTTACTATTTCTCTGTTTCGCGCGCTCTTGTGCGGTCTTTGCCAGTAATGACTACGGTAATAAGAGTTGACACTAACTGAACCAACTTTACTGAATCTGTTGCACATGCTGATCAAAATGTTGGTTTTCTCTTGTGCGGCGGCCCTGGCGCTTGACCTCTCAAACAAACTAGCGGTGGAAATGGTCAATGAGCTGAGGGTTCCGATTTATATCTACACCATTGATTCGAAATGCATAAAGCGAGGCGAACTGTACTATGATCACTCTATTGAGCCTGGTTAATTCCAACTAAATTGCCCATCACAAGTTAATACTCGCAATTCGAGGAAAAAGCAAGATTTTTTCCCCTAGTCTGAGCGAGATGCCGTTTTGTGAGCAGCTAACTGGTGGAGAAGACGACATGCAAATTACGCTCAATCTCGATGACAATGGGGGCACATGCAATGTCAATCTAAGCTTCTAATGCACCCAGAAGTTGTTGAGCCGCTCAGTAACCCGGTTCTGTCGGCTTACGGTTTAGGGATGCCAGGTAAACTGCATGTGAAAGCGTGCAGCACATATAACTTTCAAGCAAGTTGGACAACATCCACTGTCAATTAGTACCATGATCTCTATGATAAGCTGATTATTACCCCTATGAAATACTGACTCATTGAATTGATGTGGAATTTTGTATCAACGATGGCAAGATTTTGTGAATAATTGATGTTCGTCTAAATAGTTGATAACTTTGATCATGTTACAAAGGCCTCCAGAACTTTAGAGTCAAATAATGTGTGAAACTTGACTGGCAAAAGTGTACCCACACATCATTTATTACAAAATTTTTCAAACTTTTTGGCTGAAATTCATCAAATACTAGTAAAATTCCCATTTTACTATTGATGTCTTTGTTAATTTAGTTTAATTTTTACTTTACTATTGGCTCTTAATTTTACTTTTTGCTATTATTTTACTACTAGTAAAATCCCACTCGTATTACTAATTTTTGTTTTACTGTACTATATTAAAATAACAGTACCATAGAACGTTTGACCGAACAAGAGCTGCGTCTGCCGGTACTCGGAATTCCGTGCCGGCTGCCAATCGTACAACCTGTCTTTGGAGCGGCCGCTTGGTCCAACTCTGAAAAGCGACTGTTTTATGCCTTGAATGGCTGGGACACGCCACTCCACTGCACATTTATGAGACTGGAAAACGGTAAGTAAGTAAGTAATTTGTTCAAAAATATACAGAACAAAAATGCCCAAGACTGAGACCAAACAGATAGGGGTGGGGATGGGCCGCTAAACGGCCACTAACACCCTACCCCGAACGGTGTGTCCTCAAGTCTTTGGGCCTGCCGGTAGATACCGTTTTAGTGGCCACAGGAAAGGCCAAGTTAAAGCCTTAAAGTTTGCTAAAGCGTTGAAGGTAATTTTAGTCTCCCTTTTATGAAAGCCAACTCCAACACGACTTGCTTTTCAGGTAAAAAGGCTTTGGCGCAAAAAAGTAAAAGGTAAAAGGTTTTTGCTATGACATGGGTTGTCGCAGGTCTGTTTCAACCGGGTAGTAGCTGTCTACTGCTGATACATATTCTCTACATTGACAAAGCCCTCACACTATCTGCCTTTAATAGGGTCAACTCTCAGAAGGATAAATGGATTGAAGATCTCGTCTGATCTACAAAAATTGTCGATGCTTTCTCGTAATGAGCATATCGTCATTGCATTAACCAGTACTATGCATTATTGCGGTTGGAAACAATTGCGGTTCTGAATTAGAGGAAATGTATAGAATACTGCTGAGGCAATGTGACAAACAAACAGTAGCTAGAGGAGAGTAGGAAAACATGTTTACATTACATAGTTACACAATGCATGCATTATAAATGTGGAAATTGACCTAATTTTATGCTTTATGTTTGACACTAATCTATTAATTTAAAGAACGCAGAGCGATTGAACCGCTTAGCCATGAAGATCGGGTACCCTGCATAGTGCAAACAAAATGACGGTTATAGCAATGCATAACCAGTTGCAAGGTTTTGAGACGCCTGTTGAGAATTGCTTTTGGCGAGCGTACGTTGAGGCAGCCTCGAGAGTAGGACACTTTCCATTCAAAACGAGTAGTGTTCTAGCTTTACTGCACAAAACCCACAATTCAACATTTTCCCAGCAAGACTGCTTCTTGTTTTGCGTTTCACTGAACTCTGAGATTTGAAATTATTGAACACTCCTAGATACAAACTGCTTTGCTAATTACTCAAGTTTTCTCGTATTCAAAGGGCTACAAAGCCTATATTGCCTATACACCTAAGAGCCAGTCTCTGATTTGATCGAATCTTGGTATGTGAACTGAAGTTGAAAATCGAACTTTCACGTGGATTGTTGTCCATTGGTGCAGTAATAGACATTGATGAGGAATGTATGTTAAACCTGCAAAGGGTTTATGGACGTACGCATTTATCGTGATCTGCTTGGCCGACCATATTCACAACATACTGATCAGCAAAGTTTAGCCTGTATTCTAAACGGTAATTTAAAAGCTAAAGATAGATTCTACAGGACCGCTAATCAATAAAACGTGTGGAACAAAGATATAACATACCCGTGATGTAAAATTGAGAAATTTCTTTAAACAAACTCTTTTTATGCTATGTAATCGGAAGAATTAACGGACCATGCTAAAATGGTTTAACATAGAAGTCATCCATAGACAAGTTTATATTGATTTCTATTTCTCGGCCGTTTACTGTGCTTGCATGGTGTATGCTATATATGAGAATAAACTGTACTGTAAGTATAGAAATATCAATTGTTGATGACCTGATGGGCCTTCAATACTTCGATCTCGCTCGGAAGGAGGAACATCTCCGCGCCCTCCACCAGACCGAGCCATAATTGGTCCTTAATATGTCCACTCGCCCTCACCACTTCAGCGGCAGTTTTGAACTGTCCTTGCGGGTCGCCGTCATCGAATCCCAGATCGCCGGACCCCTGGTCGCTGTTGCTTGTCTCCAATCCGGGTAGTCGTTAACATGCTGGTTCATAAAGGCGATTGCAAGTACGGAACCGTTTTTCATCTTAGCTTTTCCACTGCAGCTCTGGCCCTGGCAGCGACGAAGCCATTCTGGCTGGAGAGCCAAACCTTCAGACTCGAAGCCACCAGACTCGCAAGCGCTCTGATGTAGCAGATTATTGGTAGACACAGATGAAGGTAGTAGAAGAGAGTGTAAATTGAACTAAACTGACGCCCTTTTACAGGTCTCAAAATCCGGTTTCTCTGGAGGAACTGGTTTCTCTAGCCACTGGTAGGTCTGTTTTTTCCTTCTGACTTGTGCGACGGTTTCTATGGATGAATGAATGAATGAATGAATGTTTATTGATTTTAACAAACAAACAAAGAATAAACTGTTACAATGTAGAATGACCAGCATACCGTAGCATGCCACTAGATGACAGGAGGGCTGGGCCGATCGACCGGCTCAAGGGCCCTTCCCCTCAAAAAACTTGATAGATCCACTGCGGCCAATTTAGTACGAAAGTTTTGGAGTGATGAAGCATTTACAACGTCTCTAGGTAAGTTGTTCCAAATTGGAACAACTCGACTTGCGAAGAAGTTTTTGCGCAGTTCTAGACGAGTATGCAAAACGTATATCTTAAAGTTATGCCCCCCTAGTGCCCCTGGTTGGTGCCCAGGTAAACTTCCATGTTAAGCCATTTTAGCATGGTCCGTTAATTCTTCCGATTACATAGCATAAAAAGAGTTTGTTTAAAGAAATTTCTCAATTTTTCATCACGGTACGTTATATCTTACGTTTTATTGATTAGCAGTCCTGTAGAATCTATCTTTAGCTTTTAAATTAGCGTTTAGAATATAGGCTAAACTTTGCTGATCAGTACGTAGTGAATATGGTCGGCCAAGCAGATATTCACGATAAAAGCGTACACCACGTACAATCTTTCTGAATGACCGCATAATTCTTTTGGTGCTTATTTAATGACCGAGAGAAGAAAGAATGGGTGCTCAGCCGTCTTCAACGTTTTGTGCACGAGCTGACAGCCATAGTTAAGTGGCCCGATTCTTGATGGCGTATATCTGGGGAATGGAGTTTCAAATCCATAAACCCTTTGCAGGTTTAATATAACTCATGAATGTCTATTGGTGCACCAACGCACAACACTCCACGTGAAAGTTCGATTTTCAATTTGACATACCAAGACACGATCGAATCAGAGACTGGCGCTTAGGTGTTTAGGGCAATATAGGCTTTGTAGCCCTTTGAATACGAGAAAACTTGTGTAATTAGCAAAGCAGTTTGTATCTAGGAGAGTTCAATAATTTTAAATCTCAGAGTTCAGTAAAACGCAAAACAAGAAGCAGTCTTGCTGGGAAAATGTTGAATTGTGGCTTTTGTGAAGTAAAGCTGTGAACAGTGGACTCCTTGAGTTGCTTGCTGCTGGAACACTACTCGCCTTGAATGGAAAGTGCCCTACTCTCCGGGCTGCCTCAATGTACGTTCGCCATAAGAAATTCTCAACAGGCGTCTCAAAAACCTTGCAACTGGTCATGCTACGCCATGACCCTCATTTTGCTTTCACTATGCTGGGTACCCGATCCTTCAGGCTAAACGATTCAATCGCTTCTGCGTTCTTTAAGTTAGTGATTAATACCAAACATAAAAAATAAACTTAGGTCAATTTCCACATTTACCTAGTATGCATTGTGTAACTATGTAATGTAAACATGTTTTACTACTCTCCTGTACCTACTGTTTGATTGTCACATTGCCTCAGCAGTATTCTATACATTTCCTCTAATTCAGAACCGCAATTGTTTCCAACCACAATGATGCATGGTACTGATTAACGATATACTCACTATGAGAAAGCATAAGCGACAATTATCGTAGATCAGACGAGATGTTCAATCCATTTACCCTTCTGAGAGTAGACCCTATTAAAGGCAGATAGTGTGAGGTCTTTGTCAATGCAGAGTGCGGATTCAACCCAAACGCCATGCCTTTGACTTCCGACTCCTACAAACTCAAACCATACACAGTATGCTTAGGCAAACAATTGATTTTTACTGTTATCAACAGGGCGTCTGCCTGCCACAGCAACGGCCAGGTATCTATAGACCTTACCCATTTTTCAGGAAAATTACTTTCCGGTCAATTCAACTTTAGGTTTGCTATTTTGATTAGCTGTGTTAGAACTAGAAATTGCGATTTTATCGACTTTTGCCATTTTTACTAATGGAATCACTTTTGGGTTAGACCTTCGCAACCAACTTAGCTCCAGCGTGTAATGCTGGTAAAACAAGAATCATACCCTTTTAATTTCACGCCATCCATTAGGCACTCGCGGCATAATCTCGTTTGGCTTGTAGTAGTCCCGAATGCAGCCTTCATAGGTTGGAGACCAGAAGCAACTCTGGGTCGGACAGCGACGCGGTCCATTTTTTTCTTTCAAAATTCGTTTCAATATGGCAGTGAGTGTCCACAAATCTCTTGTGGTCAAGCCCACTCGCTGGAATAGCTGCTAGCGGCCATAAGGCGTCTCTCAGAGCTTGGGTTAATTGAACAAGAACAGCTGGAAGCGCAAGCCAAGGAACAATCAATTTTGTGTTACGAAAGG